>CM059439.1:82610521-82835521 GCA_030390025.1 Squalus acanthias
GAGAGATTAACCTCTGCCCTTCACCCCACACCCCTCGGCTATGTGTTAACCGGAGTATCTGCCAACGTGAATCTGAAACTTACACAGCTCACTCACGGAGAGAGCCATGTTAAGTACTTTGCCTGTTTTGCTAGGCCTCGTGGTGCTTAATGAATTAAATCAACCCAGTATGATGGGTGCAAACCTCTCTGAAATCTGCAATTAACGCTTGCCACTGTCTCAAACTGATATGTTCTGTTAACTACTTAGTTTGGTACCCAGCTAATGGGCATAATTAACATCCCAGATAGTGCGTGAGGCTAGGAGTTAACCACTTGTGGAAAAAAAGTCATAGCAACATTATATTATAAATTAATCCAAAATCTATTTCTGGGCATAGTAACATAGGAACAGGAGTAGGTCATTCAGTCCCTTGAGCCAGTTCCGCCATTTGATTAGATTATATCTGATCTGTATCAATTCCATTTACTCACCTTTGTTCCATACCCCTTGATGGTCTTACCCAACAAAAATCTGTCTATCTCCATGTTGAAAATTTCAAGTGACCCTGCATCCACAGCCTTTTGGGAGAAGTGAGTTCCAGATTTCCACTACCCAAATAGGCAAAAATCTCAAAACCGAACAGCCAGCAAACAGGTTGGGAGTGGTATGGAGAACACGAAGGTTAAAACGATACAGGAGACCCTCGTCACACTTCATGCAAACTCATGTGAAAGCCGTACAAAATATGACAAAGGAGGTGTTTTGAAGTTCTGTGTTTATGAGGCAGCCATACCAAAATTGAAGTACCAAGTCATCATGGCAAATCAGAGACCATTAATAGAGTCTACTCAAAACAGTTCAGCAGTTGCAGTGAGTAAAGGATCATCTTTCAAACAAGTCATGGGTTCACACCAGTGACTCCCCATTATGTGAGTGCTCAACCGCACCTGGGCTACCATCATAAGCTACCAATTACCTAAACCTTGCCCCAGAGTGAAGGCAAAGTAAGCAAACAGATTAGAATGGGTTGGTCTCAAACACCTTCTGGTGCCCAGATACAGACAGGCTTAGGAACAGCTTCACCTGTGGAATGATGTGTGGCATAAGAACGAGTAAAAACAAACTATTGGGGGGGCAGCACAAGAATTTTCAGAACTGCTCAGTTTCCTGTATGAAACTCAGCTGCCGACTCATTAGAGTGACACAGACACGGAGCTAAGTCAAAAGCCATGCTCAGACCATTTCATCCTGCCACCTTCCTGTGGGTGAGTGGGGTCATGCAGCATTCAGCTCCCTAGCAAGATATTTCTGAAAGAAAATCTCAAAGGATGCTGATAAAATCATGCTAACCAGGAACAGCTAGTTCGACTGGACAGTGAAAAGGAGAATTTTTTGAATTTTGACCCAAAGTATTTCCTGCACATCACTTTCAAATACGGCTTCTGTTAGTTTTCTGCCTGGCAACAGGCAAAAAAAAAGCTAATTTCTTCCAATGCAAGCCTTCCAGGGATGGCAGGTTATAAAAGTGCCCTTCCCATGCCGCACACTTGACACTCAATGGCCCTCACAGTTGGGGTGATTTGTGTGGCGGATACGGCCAGCTCTCATCACGAGAAGTGGTCCATCATTGTCGGCTCTCATCCCAATTAGCAAAAAACCATTTTTCTCGCACACAATATCAATACAATGTACTGATCCCCACTGGTCTGCAGAAAACATAAGACTTGCCTTATCTCACACTGCAGATTATGAAGCGGGTGCACTTTCAGCTTTATTGAGACTGTTTGGATGTCATGGCTGTCTCCGCACTTTGCAGTGCCTCTCTTCAGAGCGTGCGCTGAGCCTTTTGAGGGAAGGCGGGTCGGCCACTGAAGGTCTCCGTGTAGCTTCAGGGTATTGTAACTCATTGGCAGAAGACAGTAGCTCCATTGTATTGCTCTGTGTTCCTGCGTGTCTGAGGTCGCTCAGCCTGGCTGTATCCTTACTGCATGCCTTAAGGATTAGTCACACAGCAAGGGGCAAGGCTTGGAGCCACTGGGGCACCGAACAGGCTTTTTTCAGATAACATTCACTCAAACACCTGCTAACCCGGACTGAAGGCCCATGAGATAAATAACTCTATACACGTGGCTGTTCAACTGTTGAGCAGTGACAACTGTTCATGTTTTCAGTGGTATTTTACAACAATTTTTCAGTCGTGCTGAAGTCATTCTATTAATCACAACTAGATTGTAAAATAAAAGCTATTTTCACTTTAAACTGTTGAGTCCCTGGCCAGTGAATAGAAACAAAGCCATTTATCCACACCTCCTGTTGACAGCATATGCTGCAATTTCACTTGGAATGAAAGTTGCCCATTTTATTGGGTTTCATGCCAAAAACATTACAACATTGTGGCTGCTTAACAAAATACAGTTCAGCGAATTAAAATGAAGTCAACAGCCAGGAACAAATTCCAGGGACCAAAGACCCTGCCGCAGAACAAATTAACTTAACATTTCAAATGTTTGTTCAGGACTTTTATAAAAATGATACCAGCTTGTGCGCTTGGCAGTTTGTCAACACAGGCTGGAAAGAAGCAAGTGACATCGCATTGGCTGCATTGGGAAACATTTTCATTTTTAGTTCTCTGTGTTCTTGTTGTTCCATATCTGATGAGCTCTGTTTATCAGTTCATCATTAGAAAGCAAGTGAAAGACAAAGGGGAAAAAAAAGTGATGCGTCAGAGTTGCTCAACGATCTGGTGGGGTGGGGGGAGGTATTTAACAAAATCCTCGCCAAATTTTTCCCCCTTCCCAGGAGTCAGGCAATCCAAATTTCCTCGCGCAACAGAGAATCCGTAAGTCAAAGATGACCTGGCATGTTCATCCTGAGAATCTCCAGCTTTCAGGTAAGAGGCCCACTCCCACCATGGCTGCGTTGGATTTAAAACAAAGTTCCAAGAAGTGAAAATACAGTACTTTAACACAAGGCTTAGAGAGGTCCATGGTCCTGGACCATAAAAAGACTGGCGAGCACGACATTGGACTAATTGTACTCCGGTACATCATCTTGAATTCATTGCTGCAACATTTTTATTCTATCTCCTCAGGTTGAGAATGAAGCTGATTCTTGGGCTGTCTCTTCTCTTCTTTCCTCCCCCCGTCCAACCGCTGCACCACATTGGGAACTAATTCTCTGAAACTGTGTCAGGGACAATTTGAATATAGTATATATCTATAAAATACCTTGAGGTAAGCAATGTACTCTAAATGAGAGTAGATAGATGAAAGGGATCAAAGAGCTCAACCTCATGGCTTTTAACACCTGTCAAATTGTTTTGATGAAGGAAATAAGGTAACCCCTCACATGGCCATTTATAATTCTCATTTCGAGCAGATAGCACTACTGGACCAAGCTCCTAAATCAGATGGCTTCGGGATGGCCCTCTGAAATATTGGCCAAACTAGGGAAGCGCACAGATTAATTTATTTAAACCTGAAAGGATAGCAGAGCTGCAGGCCAGTCTGTCCTGGGACTTTCCTCAGAGCTTTCAAGAGCGGGCCTAATGAAGATAAGTCAAGACCTGAAGGAAGCTAATGCCTCCTGTGTCTCTTGGATGGAAGACAGCCTGACCTTCAAATAAAATCCAAAGTAAAATCTCTTCTGAAAGACCAAAATCGACCAGCTTCTGAGTAGGGAGAAGACATGGCCTTCTAGCCATCGAGGGCAGCCACTGGTAGCAGCCAAGTTGATGGCAGACATCTTAGAGCTTCAAGACTGTTTATTCAGGTCACTTTTAGAATCATAGAATGGTTACAGCACAGAAGGAGGCTAATTGGCTCGTCGAGCCCGTGCCAGCTCTCTGCAAGAGCACTTCAGCTAGTCCCACTCCCCCGCCCTTTCCCCGTAGCCCTGCAAATATTTTTCCTTCAGGTACTTAGCCCATTCCCTTTTGAAAGCCACGATTGAGTCTGCGTCCACCACCCTTTCAGGCAGTGCATTCCAGATCCTAACCACTCGCTGCGTAAAAAAGTTTTTCCTCATGTCGCCTTTGGTTCTTTTGCCAATCACCTTGAATCTGTGTCCTCTGGTTCTCGACCCTTCCGCCAATTGGAACAGTTTCCTCTTCGGACTAAATCCAAGTGTCAAGTTCCCATTCAATCAGCACAAAATGACTGTTATCACTGGAAACAATGAACTCGACAGCTGGTAGACAATCAAAGTCTGAACCCATCACCAGGAAAAATCTACAAATAGTCTTGTGCACACAAAGCAGACATTTGGGAGCCATCTCAACACGTATCCGAGCGATTTTCACCTCTGGCTTCAGATAAGTTATAAACAACTCAGTTCTTACATCATCTGAGTGCCTCAAATAATTGTAATTTTTTTTCTGCCCAAAAGGAGGAATGTTTCCATTTCAGGCGCTGGGTGTCAACATCAAGCACACCCAAGGCAGGTACTGTACAGCTGGAAAGAGAGAAAGGTCCGTCTACTCTGCCTCAATCATGTCTGATCCCCAACTTCAGGAGAGTACCTCACTACACTACTGTAGTATTTTCCCCCATTTTCCACAACAACCAACCTGGAGTGAATTGCTTGGAACATTTTTCTACTTTTAAGGTACTCTGCAAGTTGCTGTTATAATGTCTATGATTGGAGCAAAATGAGCTTGCTACATACAAACCTGTAAGAACTTCCAATCAGACATTAAGGTCTTGAACTCGGCACATTCCACCAATGCCAAGAATTAAAGCTACCCAGATAAATCTTCACAAAACATTTGTTTCATGCAAAACTAGTTCACCAGTATCAATACCACACCTACAAAAGTCTCCTAGTAACACAACAACACAAAGCACAGAAATCCAAGGGCCGTAACATAAAAGAGCCAGCATCTGAGACATGATATGCTGCTATCTTATTTTTCTTTTAATATTTTCTTTGTGTCTGAAATAATATAACTGCTGGAAAGAACTTTTAATTGGAGTCCTGAGTTACACAAACAAACCAAAGGGAGCAATACATTTTCACTGAAGTGGAAGACAAGTCCTTTCTCAGTGGGCAACAACTGGGCATATACAGGGTGATGCCCTTGGACTAACTAAAGTTATGACCAAGAATAAACTGACAATAAGATCTGTGGCAAACCTCAGAATATAACATGGAAACTAAGTATGTAACAATTCACTTTACATGATCAAGATGGACATAAATAGACTGAACAGCGGAACATACATATTATTTCCCACCCCCCCAAACCCACCCCACTTTCCAGGATGCAGCAACGCGTGCTGCAGTACAATTCCAAAAGCGCCAGCAGCCTTCCAAGTACTTCAGCCAAGGAAGTGATCTTTCACATACAAATCAGAAAAGTGAGTGTTAGCTGGCTATTTGACAGTGGGAACTATCGCAATCAAACCCATTCCTGTCCCCACCACGTACAAACTCTGCTGGAGCCAACAGACAGTACAGAGGTCAGGAACACAAACAAATTTTTGTTTTTCCTAACCTGGGAATACTGAGTGCAACCCAGTGCCCTCTGTAGCACTGCACCACCATCCCAGCTGGTCAGTTGTCAGTAGTACAAGCAAGCATCGAACCTGGGACCTTGCTAGTTTGTACAGCTCAGTACCACATAGTGCAGTGCATTTATCCACAGCCATTACAACAACGTGTCATTCTTGTAGCACCTTTAACATCGGAAAACATCCCAAGGCGCTGAGCCAAAGGAGAAGGTATTAGGACAGGTGAACAAAAGCTTGGCCAAAGAATAAATTTTAAGGAGGGTCTGAAACAGGGAGGAAGAGAGAGGTCTCCACACCCGATAATGGTGGCTAAAGAGAGTGGGAGATACACAAGAGTCCAGAGTTGAAGGAATGCAGCGTTCTTGGAGGGGTGTAAAGCCAGAGACGGTTACAGAGATACAGAGGGTTGAGGCCAATTAGGGATTTGAACATGATAATTTTAAAATCGAAGTGTTGGTGGAATGGGAGCAATGTAGGTCAGCTAGCACAGGGGTGATAGGTGAGCAGCACTTGGTGCAGGGTCAGAATATGGGCTGCAGAATTTTGGATGAGTTTATGGAGAGTGGAAAATGGGAGGTCAGCCAGGAAACATTAAGACAACCTGCAGCTCTATCATTACCGACAACTTAAGGATGAACAGCGAGACCGAGTAAAACTTCTGTACATCTGTTCCCCATTGAGAAGCTGCTCTCATGAGAATTCCATAGATAAGCACTGAACTGTACAAAATACAGAACAATGGGGCTTCTCATTGCAAACAATAGACATGTCATGTTCTGCCTAATGCACCTTGTACTCATGTCATATTGTAAGTGGCATTCAATAGTCATTTTCACAGGGCAAAACTCAGGAAAGTTCCACAGACTGATAAACCGCCAGCAACTGCAAAACCGAGTGTTTAAATGTTTATAATGAAAGCAGGAGGGAGTAAAAGGCAATGAAGAAGTGTCAGGTTACAGCTGAAGAATCTGAACTCCTCAAGGAGCGTTCCTGAAGCAGAATATCAAAACCCAAAGACGTGTCAACTGGTCAATGTGCTTTGCCACAACACCCACTGCAGTTTCCAATACCACACCTTTGTTATCCATACACATCACAGACAAAAAATGGACGCTCAACCTTGCTAATTCATGCAACTGTGAGGACTCTTATGCGTTAATTTAAACACAGCAATATACCTCAAATCTCTGCAATATACCTCAAACCTCCACAGTTAACAGAAGGAGTAGAAACAGCATTCCAAGCACACCAGTTTCTGTTGCTCGACAGGCACTGATAAAACGAAACAGCGAGTTGTGCTGCAGTGTGTGTGTGTGGACCTGCTCAGCAACTGAAAGCAGTGCCAAGCCATGCTGACGAGAGGCAAAAATGTCAAGAGCTCCGTATAACTCGCTGATGAAGGAACATCACTATGCGCTGACAACTTCACATATTTGAGGCAGCATAAGGGGCCAAAATAGCTGCTTCAAAAAAGTACTCAATGAATGCATCAGGAGGCCTGCTGTGCTCCTTCAGATAACGTAGCAGGAGTGGCAGGATTTTGAGGCCTGTCTGCAACAGCTTGTTTGAGCCTCTTTCCTTTTACTTGCAAAACTGGGGAAAAAATTCAAAGTTTTCTTTATATTCAATTTTTATTAATTATCAATTTGTACTGATTTGCCCCCAAATATGCAGATTTGCCAACAAATACAAGATTTTCCAAGAAGAGAGATTTCTGAGTCTCTCGAGACACTTGGTTCGAATAGTCTCTTTCAAGAACAGGAAAAATTAGCTTGGAATCGTGATCAAGTTTGAAGCTTCAAAGTTTGGCCCAGAATCAAACCAGGGACCTTCTGGACGTACGGCTCAGCTACAGACTATGCAGCTACTCTGGAAGCTCTGTGCAATTTTCACCTGGACAATGTAGCCCTCATTTCTGCCTCTAATTTGAATTTTTAGATAATATTTGAAAAATATGCAGGAAATTTACAGAAGAATAAAAACTGAAAAAGCGTAAAAACCTAACTCCCAACAATTCCCTGACCTTTAAAGCTTGGGAGAAACTAGTTCAGAAGCCTCAAGGATTTGAAGCAAAACTAGTCATACCACAGAGTAATACATTTACTGCTAAGGGGATGTCAAGAAACAGAAAGTATGCTGCTAATCTTCATTCTTGCTCATTCGAGCAACAGGGCTATAATCTGCCACAGCTGACAGCAACTTGCTGTTGTCTTCAAAAATAAATATTCTGGGCCTAAAATTGCGATCGGAGGCTTCCTGCGGGCGGACGCCTCCGATCTGTAAAATATCAACGAATGTACCTGGTGGCCCGGGGGATACGGAGGCTTGCGATCCTGGGCCTCTCCGCGGGCAGAGGCCCATGTATCCCAGGGGCACATGCGGTTTGCAAGCGCCCCTGGGATCTCGTGGGCCGGCCCAACCAATAAAAGAAGAGAATCCCCATTCATACTTACGGGAGTTGCGTATGTATAGAACTCCCATAAGTATGAATGGGGATCACTTAAAAAATACACGAACACATGGAAATAAATTAAAAATTAATTAAAATGCCATTTAATTAAATATTTCAAACAAAAATTTAATTTTTAAAAAAGTATTTGTTTTAACAGAGCTAAAAATAAACTTACCTTATTGGACAGGGTTTTTAATGTGCAAATGAGTGCTAAAATTTTATTTTTCTATTTTTGCAAAACTCTTATGCTGATAAAAGCTGGCCTTACGTAAAGCTGGCTTAAGAATTTCACAGGTATTCAGCGGGCGCAACTCTCCGCCCGCAGAGGCCCATCTCCCGGGGATGCGGAGGATCTGTCAAGAGGATTCTTGACAGATCACAAGTTCCGTGTTTTAGCGCACGTGCTTCGCATGCCTAAACCCGGAACTTGCGCGACCCTATGGGCGCGTGCGCACCTCGTACGCACCCGTGGGTGTCGCAAAATACGGCCCATTATGTCCCTTGCAGCAGGAAATAAAATAATCACACCATCAGACCCAAAATGATCATGTCACCAACTGCTTTAACATGATAAATATTCAACTTTAATGTGTATATCTACTGGATAACAGAATGACAAGGCCTGACCAGCTGGAAATGAAATAACCTCTCAGGTCATGCTCATTTATACAGATGCAAGATCACAGCAATTCTTTTGCTTCCTCTCAAGACCAGGTATTTTTTTCTCTTTCACATCCCCACTCAATTCCCAATCTAACGGCTTATAGGCAAGCAACATGTAACAAGTCCTCTGCAATGTTGCTCTGGACTAACCAGTGGGAAGTGTTCAACCGTGTTGACTTAACCTGTAGTGTCAGCCATGACTCAGTGGGTAGCACTCTCGCCTCCGAGTCAGAAGGTTGTGGGTTCAAGTCCCACTCCAGGGACTTGAGCACAAAAATCTAGGCTGACACTCCAGTGCAGTGCTGAGGGAGTGCTACACTGTCGGAGGTGCCGTCTTTCTGATGAGATGTTAAACCGAGGCCCCGTCTGCTCTCTCAGGTGGACGTAAAAGATCCCATGGCACTATTTTGAAGAAGAGCAGGGGAGTTATCCCCGGTGTCCTGGCCAATATTTATCCCTGAATCAACATAACAAAAACAGATTATCTGGTCATTATCACATTGCTGTTTGTGGGAGCTTGCTGTGCGCACATTGGCTGCCGTGTTTCCCACATTACAACAGTGACTACACTCCAAAAGTTCTTCATTGGCTGTAAAGCGCTTTGAGACGTCTGGTGCTCATGAAAGGCGCTATATAAATGTAAGTCTTTCTTTCTTTCTCCCCTGCTATATTATTTAAACTCTACAAACCTTTATTGGAATCCTTGCTACAAAAAGCATTCACCATCTGGCTGCTTTTATACAGACCAGCTGTGACTGTCAAACGAGTAACAAGTTTGACGATATGAAAAGCTTAATAGCTATCATTACAAATCCTCCCCCCACCCCAACAAGAAAAATGTCTCTTTCTCGACCAATTGGGAACTCCTTGTGTATTCAATTGCCATTTTTCTTGGGAAATTGACCCATTTAATGTAGATTTTGAATGCATTCGGTCAAATGAAAGCATTATCTCTGTTCCCAGTTGACGAACTTTATTCTTAGATTGCTGCGTCGACTGAAACTTGAGAGGATGACAATTTTTGGCTCTACTCCTTGCAACGTGACCAAATGCCAACAATCTGGACTGCCCCAACAAGAATGGCATATTTTCGTTCTAAATCACCAGTCAAGCAGTAATGGAAATTAGAGTTGTGGAGCATCTGTCTATCGATAGAGTAATAAAATCTGTATTGTACATGTCTACATTCTATCAGGTATACAACTGTATTGTACATGTCTACTAACATTCTGTCAAGTGACCATTTTGAAAGTATACGACTCATTATGTGTTTCATGTTCACCAAACCATAAATTGAAGATACAACTTAGATGTGCAGTATCATTTAGGAAACTGGATTTTTGTTTCAATTTAACTAAACATTAAATATTAAGATCTAAACCAGATGGGCAAATTGCCACACATTCAATTCCAAGCCACAGTACTACAAAGGGAAGGCAGTTCACACCAGAGTGAGCTTCTGATGCGCTCCGTGCATCGCCAAAGTAACAAAGTACATCACCGTGACCGCTTAAGCTGCCCTTTTTACTTCATGGTGGAGTGGCTTATTTCGAACGCAAGAGTCGTGCATTGGTCTAAATATTGTTGAATATGACCAAGTACACAGCTAAAAGATTTGTGATAGCATGAACTGAGATTAAATAAGTGGAAGGATTTAGAATAACGGGCTTGGAGTGGTTTTTGAGCATGAAAGAAAAGTATTATCACAGTTCTGAAATTCCCTCAGATTAACAGCTGTTGGTTAATATCTCTCCATGAATTAATTTGGCTCTCTTGAAACACTGGGTTTAGCAACACAACCTTAATAATCCCAATGAGATCATCGGCGCTATAAGTGAAAACATTTTTCAAATTCAAACCAGCCAAGGAAAAAAAGTTCTTGATCACAACTATCCCTGCTTCCACTTTCCAAACCCCTGACTGTGTATTCAGCTGGCATGACCACAAGGTCTGAAATATGCAGAATCCAATTAGAGCAACTCAGTCCTTCTGTTTAGGAGATTATTTCGCAAATTCACAACTTGTAAAAGTTTATCATCACTGATATAAACAGCAGCAATAATGGGCTTAACCCTCCAAGGCCAGTAGATCTTGCTTTTGGCTGTTTGCACTTGGACTGAGACACTCATCCTTAAAATGCACTTCATAGGCAGTTTACTTGCTGCCTTCCCACGTAAATTAACATTTGATTAGATGAAGTGTTCAAAGTTTCAAATGCAGGGCATGTGCTGCAGTAAAACAAACACCACCCCATAATAATAAAAAATAAAAATTTAAGCAAAGAATGTGCATTTCATTAGAGACCTTCAGATTCTCAGGATATACCTAAGCACTTCAC
Organism: Squalus acanthias; assembly: GCA_030390025.1. Classification (NCBI taxonomy): domain Eukaryota; kingdom Metazoa; phylum Chordata; class Chondrichthyes; order Squaliformes; family Squalidae; genus Squalus; species Squalus acanthias. The sequence goes on from CM059439.1 coordinate 82,621,467, forward strand.
AATCCATAAACTACTTTCAAAATATAGTCACCATTGATGTGTAGGCAAACACGACAGCCAATTTGCAAGGTCTGATAAACAGCAAGTGAGATGCATGACCAACCGTGTTTTGGTACTGTTGGATGAAAGATAAATGTTGACCAGGAGAGCAGTAGAACTCTCCTGCTCTTTAGTGCCATTGGATCTTTTACATTCACCAGAACGCAGGCAAGGCCTCAATTTAACGTCGGATACAAAAGATGACACCTCCAACAATGCAGCACTGTAGTTAAATCAGCCTAGATTATGCACTCAGGTTCTGAATAAGGGCAACAGTGCTAACCACTGAGCCAAGAAGACACTCATAAAAATTTATCAACTTACACCATCCCTTCTTTCACAGTTTTGTGAATTTTTTCAACATTACATATATTGGAATATATACTTAAGGTGGTGTGTAAATTGGCAAGTATGTGGAATCAAAAGATTAGCACTTCATTATGCGACATTAGACTGTTGTTCAGGAACTCACTGGATTTCCCAAGAGATGAATACAGGGTTCAGTTGTGTTCAGTTTTGGGCACCAAACCTCAGTAAAGACATACTGGCCTTGGAGGGGTACAGCCCAGATTCACCAGAATGATGCCAGGGCTTAAAGGGTTAAGTTATGAGGATAGGCTGTGTTTTCTTGAGTTGAGAAGGTTGAAAGGTGATCTAATCGACATCTTGACAATGATAAAAGAATTCGATAGAGAAGATACAGAGAAAGTATTTCCCCAGGTGGGAGAATTCAGAACAAGACGACATAATCTTATTAGAGCTAGACTATTCAGCAGTGAAATCAGGAAGCATTCTTCACACAAAGGATAGTGGATATATGAAATTCACTCGCCCAAAAGGCTGTGGATGCTGGGTCAATTGAAATTTTCAAGACTGAGATCGAATGATTTTTGTTTGGTAAGGGCATGAACGGATAGGGAACAAAGGCGAGTAAAATGGAGTTGAGATGCAGATCAGCCATGATCTAATTGAATGGTGGAACAGGTTTCAGGGGCTGAATGGCCTACTCTTGGCCCTATATTACGGTGTTTAAGGCTGTCAACATTTATACTCAGGAAAAACAGGTATTATGAAATCTCTCATTGCCAGAGCTGGAAAGCTTAAGGTCCCTTTATGTTGTAGAACTGCTTTTTGGTGAAATGCCCCGCTCAACCTCCTTTTATATTGCTGCTGTTTTTAGTTTGGACTCCTGGAGACTGGCTTCCATGAGCCAGCTGCCAGCATTTACATTACTAAATTCATCTCCCTAATTCTGGTGACTGACTCTTAAATCCATTATTGCATGGGTCTCCAAGTCTGCTACTGGGAGCCAAAATAATTGGTGGCAATGCCTTCAACTGACTCACGGACACTGGCTCCCCCCAGCAGTATAAGAGCAGCACAATACACTGAGCTGCACCGTTCTATGGGATTAACTACTCAAAGCTGCAGTGAGACCTTTTTCTAGCTACAAACTCAGCCCTGCCTGCCCAAGCTGATGAGAATTCCCTGCTGCCTGATAAAGGGCTAGCATTCCTGGATTGTATTGATAACCTGAATACTTCGCTCACTGAAAAAAAATCAGTAGCGATAGCTGTTTACGTTTACCGAGAACAGCCAATCATCACCTGCTGAGATGTTTATTTGCCAGCAACAGCGTGGCTGCCTTGTTTACATCAGAGCAGTGGCATTGACATTGGGGCAGCAGCATTGTTACACAAGAGTTCAAGACCGTGCCACAGCACTATTCACAACACACTGTTTGCAGTAATAATGAGGGAAAGCAAGCATCAGTTGGGGCAGCAGACAAGGATATGGAGGACCTGTTGTAATTCCACGGGGAATATTATTAGTTTTGCCATCTGTGACAGGCCATTCTAGTCTCACTGAGCTTCAGCAAGTCTCACAATCTTTCTTCAAGCATCCAAAGTCTCCCAAATTTTATGTAGGAAATTAAATCAACGAATTGTGCATTTTTGGCTTGTTAGAACTCTGAGACTTTTCAGAAACAGATAAATTCATTTCTAGAATGTAGTAATTCCAGTTAAGAAACTTATCGTCCATGAATGTCAGTATTATTTTACTTCAGAAGAAGTAACCAAATTTCTTTCTTTCTCTAATCTCCTTCAAGTTGCACAGAATAAGAGTTTTTTTTTAAAAAAAACAGCTGCTCTCTGGAGTGAACAATGGGCAGGCACCATGCTGCTCTGTAGAAAAAGAAACAATTCAATTCTTATACAAAGCAATACTACGACATGGCATATTCTGAGGCGCACCATCATTTCAAGGCTCTGTTAAAGCACGTCCCTTCCACTCTGAAGGGTTTAAGCTACTCCACCAGTGTATAGGCTATAGGTCCTCGTATCTTGGCTTTTGCTTGTAATGGAAAATTAATGCACTTTACAACAGCAAAAATGCATGGAACGTCAAGGCTTCAAGTGAAAGCAGCACACCTCACTGCAGACTGAGCAACTGGTCCAGCTAAGGTCACAGAAAGTTGGAAGGTGAACTGACACAGCTTCAGAGCAGTGAGACTTGATCTCTGCTCTACACTGTTGAAATCCATCTCTCAGTTGTATCTTTGTGGGGAAGGCTGCAGGAGAGACGATACCTGTGCTCGGGGATAGTGGGAGAAGGATGAAGATAGCAGAAGGAGCTTTATCGCTTGCATGTCCCCACAATGCCCAAGAGTGAATTAAGTTGCCCACCTACCCTCTGAGCTTGCAGTTGATGTGTGGCCCACGGAAAAACAGAAAAGGACGAGAACACAACTTTGAAGAAGTTAAGAGAGATACACTGAAATTTTTTTTTTTTTTAATCCAAAAATGTATTGAGTCTAACGAATACAACTGCATTTTGTAAAATGCTTGGACAAGAAGCTCCCTGTTTAGGACCAAAGGACACCAATCTGAACAACCAGTTACACTTCTAATCAGTCTCAGTGGGTTACTGCTGAAAACACTGGTCTTGGTCCAGCAAAGCATCCAGGGAGATGTATGCAAACCTGCACACTTCCAGCACTTCAATACAACATGGGGCAGCCTGGAAGCAGATGTTTCATGGAGAACTCTTAATTCATTATCTCCGCATTAAGGAAGCCACTAGAGTATAGTTTCACATCATGGGTGGAAAGGAATATATTACATAAAATTCCTTGCTCTAAAAAAGACTTGCATTTATAGAGCGCCTTTCAAAGCGCTTTACAGCCATTTTGAATTGTAGTCACTGTTGCACTATAGGAAACACAGCAGCCAATTTGTACACAGCAAGCTCCCAGAAACAGCAATGTGATAATGACCAGATAATCTGTTTTTTCAGTGATGTTGATTGAGGGATAAATATTGGCCAGGACACCGGTGATAATTCCCCTGCTCTTCTTCGAAATAGTGCCATGGGATCTTTTCCGCCCACCTGAGAGATCAGACGGGGCCTCGGTTTAACACCTCATCCAAAAGACAGCATCTCGGACAGTGCCGCACTCCGTCAGTACTGCACTGGAGTGTCAGCCTAGATTTTTGTGCTCAAGTCTCTGGAGTGGAAATTGAACCCACAACCTTCTGACTCAGAGGCGAGTGTGCTACCAACTGAGCCACTGGCTGACACTTAAACAGAGACTTACAATGATGGTGAGCCTTAGAATGTCATGTTGTGGTATTGCTTTGTATAAACTCTATGCCACTTCTAACAGAAAATTTGAAGCAGAACAAGGAACTGACTATTAAGTGCATTGATATTTCCATTGTTCAAAGATTGAGAACCAATTACATAATCATAATAGTTGCATTTATTTATTTTTATTCGTTCCTGGGATGTGGGCATCGCTGGGAGGGCCAGCATTTATTGTCCATCCCTAATTGCCCTCGAGATGGTCGCGGTGAGTTGCCTTCTTGAACTGCTGCAGTCTGTGTGGCGACGGTACTCCCACAGTGTTGTTGGAGAGGGAGTTCCAGGATTCTGACGCAGCAACCTTGAAAGAGCGGTGATATATTTCCAAGTCAGGGTGGTGTGTGACTTGGAGGGGAGCTTGGAGGTGAACTTGGAGGTGATGGTGTTCCCATGCGCCTGCCGCCCTTGTCTTTCTAGGCAGCAGAGGTTGCGGGCTTGGCAGGTGCTGTTGGAGAAGCACCTCCCAAATATATATATAGCACCTGTCACATCAAAATATCTCCCGTGCTCCACATAATCGATTAGTTTTTGATATTGCAATAGTGTGGTCACTATTTTACTGCAATACTTACTTTTGACATGCACTTGCCACCACACCTACTTTCCCTGTAGGCTTGGCATCAAAACCAGCTGCTTTTTTGCCACCTCTAAGGACATGACTATGTTCACTTGCTAAATTGACGAGAACAGTTCCATACAGTTAACACATTTAAACAAGTGAAGGCGAAATCTACAAAACACGCTCAAATTGAAGAGTGGTCCTGAGAAAATGTGCAATGAGCATTCTTGGTCTAAACAAAGGTGCTCCTAGTGCTGAATTCCGCAGTTCATGACCCATATCAAAGCAGGAAGTCCGAATGCTGAGGATTTAAAGCAAAGGAATGTTATGGGTTCCATTAGTCGGGTCACCAGAGTGTCAGGTGACACCCTTAACATTCCTTTACCTCGGACGCATTCCAATTTCCTACTCTGCCATAAGCGGCCCTGTTTACAGTACTCCCTGAAAACAATTAAAATCATCTCTGGAGGGACAATGCTTGAAGAGAAACTTCACAGATGTCGGATATCAGTTAACACCTACAAGATCAAATCTGGCACGAGGAATTTCAATTGCATTGTTTTGTACACATTCACACTATCAACAATCTGTGCCACCCAGCCAAGGGGTACGGTGAATGAGCCAGCTCGCATGATATCTCGGCACCATTAGGACGGAATGCGACGATGAGCCAGGTAAGAAATAACGTCTTGAATATCTCTTACTGTCTTTCAATGTCTCTCAATCTCTCCTGCTTTCTATCCTATCACTGACCTTCCCTTTTGTTCTTTCATCCCCTCCCCCATTTCCCCGCCCCTAAACCTGCTTTAAAATCTATTCCATTTCCTGCTTTGTTCCAGTTCTGACGAAAGGTCTTTGACCTGAAACGTTAACTCTGTTTCTCTCTCCACGGATGCTGCCTGGCCTGCTGAGTTTTTCCAGCGTTTTCTGTTATTTTGGATTTCCAGCATCCGCAGTATTTTGCTATTGAAGAAATAAGCACACACAGGGTTCCGTTAGCTGATTCACACCTTGGAACAATTGTAGGCCAGAGAATACCAGTATCAGAGTACATCAACATTTCCAAACAAAACCACCAATTATAAATGATGCAAGTGTGGTGATGGGGTGGGGAGAAAGAGGCACTGCTGCCAAATCTTTTAAGTGAAATACTGACGCTATGCAACGGAGTAGGCGGAGTTTCTAGCTTCAGCTCTCTCAGGATGAGATGGTGCTTTTATTTAGGAGTGCGTGTAGAGGGACACGCTGGTGTAGCATGACTGCAAGAAGGTGTAATTAGAGCATCAATAGTTTACTTTGGCAGTTGCCATTATACACTTGGGCACAGGAACTTACTGTGGAAATTTAAAAAATGACTCGAAAAAGGGACAGAAATATATCTACTTGTCTTACTACAATTATCCCCACTTTCCAAACCCATTCAACTCAGGATGTCACTTGGTTTCAACTCCCTGTGTGCAAGCCACAGGAGGTCAACAAAAAAAAGTAACAACACCACTCTTCACACACCTCCCAATGCCCAGGTTGTCAAGTGATGACTGGAACACACGCTTGTCCAATCTCTCGGCGTGAGTATAAAGTCTGATTGAGGCAGATTCCACAGAAACAAAATGGAGAATTACATAAGATAAAACCAGCAATGCAGCAGGATAATAAGATAAATCACATCAGCTGCTTGCACGACTGCAGACATTTCCAACTGTGTGCAGGCACAACATCACTGGACTCTCAGGTCACTACATTGATGTCAGCTTGTCTGGAGAAATCACAGGCTTTATTTGGCATCAGTCCAGGCATCTGCATCCATACTGTCACAATGTATCTGTGAGTAACTACAGAAGGGTGGAGACTAGAGAAGCGGGGACTGTTGTCCTTCGAGCAGAGAAGGTTACGGGGAGATTTAATAGAGATGTTCAAAATTATGGGGTTTTGATAGCGTAAATAAGGAGGAACTGTTTCTACTGGCGGGAGGGTCGGTAAGCAAAGGGCACAGATTTAAGATAATTAGCCAAAGAACCAGAGGGGAGATGGTGGAGAATTTTCTTTACACAGAGAATTGTGATGATCTGGAATGCACCGTCTGAAAGGGCAGTGGAAGCAAATTCCACAATAACTTTCAAAAGGGAATTGGATATATACTTGAAATGGTAAAATTTGCCAGGTTATGGGAAAGAGTGAGGGAGTGGGACTAATTGGATAGCTCTTTCAAATTGCCGGCACAGACACGATGGGCCGAATGGCCTCCTTCTGTGCTGTAAGATTCTAGATAGATAGATATTTACAGGAACTGCCCTAAAGGCACTCTGTTGGAGCTTTCAATAGATTTTTATTTAAATGCTGACTTTTCTTTAAGACTCTGCTTCCATGTTCAGGTACAGGAGCAGATGAGCTGCTGAGCTCAATGTTTGTGTCACAAAACATACTGCCAAGGAAACCAGGCTAAATAATCAAGATGGGGATGGGAAAAAGCAATGGAAAGTGTAGATATTGCTCCACGTTGGCTTTGACCCAGTGACCGCCTTCTTTCAGGTCTCTGAACAGCCACTAGCAGAGTCATAGTGTGTCCAGGTGAAACCACCTTCAAGTTGCATCTAAGTGTTTTCCTTCATTCAGTGTCCTGAGAAGACAACCAAAATTGGGAATGACTGGACAAGAGGGACTGGAGAGGAAGTCCAGGCACAGCATGGTTAATAAACCAACCTGCCACTACACCTTGCATAAAAGAAGCTGCAATTATTTTTTTATATTTAGTTTAATAGTCCTATCTTGGCAGTATAGCTCCTTTAGCAGCAGGGAGCTATTTCTTTCCTTTGTCCTTGAGAGTTAAAAACGCTGGTAGTCACGGTTCAGTGATATGATCCACGCTGAAAGGTTCACTATTTTTAGACCAGCTGAGCCCCTGTAATTCAGTTCCAAGCTGAGCGATGTCTCCATCACATCATACAGTGTCCCTTTTGTTGGGAAAGGAAGACAGTGTCACTCTCTCCTGGCCTTTCTGCTGACCCTTGACTCTCCTGTCTTTCACACATCAACACCCCCTCCCCCAGCAAATGGCCAAACCTGCCCTACGTTAGACGCTTCATTCTGCAACACAACTGCAGTCAAAGTTGTAACCCCCCCTCCTGGTCTACAGCTGGAATCAAGTGCAGGTCTTAGTACTGCCATCAATGATCGCTGACGGCTCTTTTAAAGAAGCCACAACTAAAGTCAAAATAGTTCTGAAACAAAGTGAATAAAAACAGCACCAACAAAGCAGTTTATGAGGTAAACTCTGGGCAGCTCAGAAAGAGAACGAGAAGTTGGCAGTGCCTGCAGTACCCCAAGCAGAGATGCTGACCACATTTCTAAAACATCCTCTCCGCAACACGACCTGTGGATAAGGTACTGGACAAAACTCCAACTACCACTTATTTGAAGTCCCCAGGTCTCTACAGTCACTGTGTGTGAGACTCACCTGTAAACTGCATGCTCAGAGTTCTCCACTTTCACATTTCTTCAGCACTAACCAGAATATGAAAGAACTGCTCATTTTCACACAGCCTAAAAGGAATGCAGAGAAACACGCAGGAGAGCCGGTTTCAGAAACTTCTGTCGTCCTTTATTTCACCAGCCAACTCTCAGGAATAGCAAATCTTCTCCTTCAAGGTCAGCCTACACACACTTCCCAGGATTAAACCTGCTCTCTGACTGAGAGCAGGCAGTAGTGGAAACGTCTGGAGAATATGGTTTGACTCCACCCCTCCCCCCGCCCCTCAAGGATTTGCATAGAAATCACAGGGAACAGTGAGCAGCACTCAGGAGAAAATGAATGGAATTCCTCACAGAATGTTACAACTGAACACACCTAACGCAATACTGTGAGCACAAGGACATTGGACCCACCCAGAATTCTGGATAAACCCTGCACATACTAAACAGAGGCTCCACACGCAGCAATTTACAAAGTATTTAAAGCATCAGTTACATAATGAAATCAAAGGATTAGTTCCAAAGCATTATAGCAAGCACAAGCCATCTCCATAGAGAACTAACTGCTCACATGGTAAACACCTCTGATCTGATGAGACTTCTCGTTAGCACGCAACACACAAGCTCCACTTAATAAGTCTTAATTAAAACCAATACTTAGTCTCTTTGATGACAGGTCAGAGAATTGTTGCATGAAGATCAACACATCTTTGGCATTGAATAGCCCCAGTAGTTCAATGTTTATGTGCCAACCTCTTTCTGAAGACCACTTTTTTTTTTAAACAGGAAACTTTCTTCAGAAGAATATTTTTGTTGCTTAATAGAATACTTCATAAGAGAGGGAGAGAAAGGATGGCCCAATGACAGTACACTACGGCACCGAGAAGCAGCATGCGATGATTTTCATACCCGTAGTTAGCTACAAACGGAGCTCCCAATATCACCTCAGCTGTGTTAGGGATATCGCATATAGATTTAAAGCTTGGGGGGCAAAAAGGGAGAGAAAATAGCAAGTTAGAGAGCAGATCCCAATTTGTACTCATGCCTCCTCTGGCCACTGGGTTAAAGTGGCAGAAGTCAAGGAGTAGGTGCATGCCCTGGTCAGAACGGCAATGGTGCAATTCCTAAGGGAATGTGGAACTCACTACCACATGGAGTGGTTGAGGCGAATAGCATAGATGCCTTTAAGAGAAAGCTAGTTAAGTACATGAGGGAGAAAGGAATAGACGGATGCTGCCTGGCCTGCTGAGTTTTTCCAGCGTTTTCTGTTGTTATTAAGGAATAGAAGGGTATGTTGGTAGGATGAGTTTAAGTAAATAGAATGGGAGGAGGCTCAAGTGGAGCATAAACACCGGTATAGACCAGTTGGGCCAAATGGCCTGTTTCTGTGCTGTTAATTCGATGTAAGGTGGCGGGTGGGGGGGGGGGGGCAGTGGTGGAGAGGAGGGAGAAATTGTACGTTTTAAGGTAACTTTGTGCTTCAGTTTGTACTGCATCTAATTTCAAATCGAGCAACATCTCTTCACCCACTTCAACTTTTGAACTTCATAGCCAGTCTCTATAGGCGTGTTGGGCTCCACTTTTATACAGAGACCAAGAGCGCAAAATTGACTTCCTGCGTTTACATGACGAAACCCGTTCCCTATCCCAACAGTCAAATCATCAGCACAGCTGCAATCATGTACACTCGACTCCTCTTAATTTAAGTTATGTGCCAATTCAATTTTAATGGGGAAAATAATGTTTGTGAATCATGAGGATTAGATTGTAGTTTAAGAGCACTTTCAGTTACACAGGAAGAAAACCAAGCTTGCCGGTGGAGTAGAGGTGTGTTTTTTTTTTAAACCACTAGAGTCTTGTGGTAAATCAACATTTCTGAAGTGCTCCAAGTGAACAAAAACCATGCCTTAGGGTAAATACTTCACATTGACATGCATTACTTGGAGATTCCTTACTCTATAAAATATCAAATTTGCAATGAAAATACAATGGAATCCCATTACATGCACAATTGGTCAACAGGATACACAAAGAGCACACTTACTCAACACTAGTCTGACAGCTTGTACACGCAGAGCAATATTGGGAAACGGAACCCAGTACTGATAATAATGTGAGGTAACTTACTTCCATCTAAGCATATTTGGGTTTGTGGTATTGCCAAACGTTCAGCTCCAAATAGCTGCATATTGACAAGTTCCACTTCAACTTACAAACTGTCCCAAGAATTCTGCAGCACCTCCCGGTTCTAAACTTTATTTGAACCCTGGTATAAGGTTCATGTGGTCCTGAAGGCATTTGGTTTCAATTAGTCTACAGATATTTGCCAGCCAGGAAGATGATCCTGACTTCACCAGAGGAAATCTGTTGCAACTTCAAACTTGGCAAGCACCCAGATTAAATGGGGAAAATCGCTGCTTTTATCTTCATGAAAAAGTGTTCTGCAAACTTTTACCTGTTAGCTTTAAACACATGACACGATGCCAGAAATAGCAATGTACAACATCACTTGAATAGGATGTAATCTTGACGAAAATGACACAAACTAAGACTGGCTTTCATCCCAAAACAAAAAAAGTTTGCCAAACCCACTTTTGGAAAGACAGTGCTCCTTCCAAGCTTCAAGGCACCAGTTCCCCACTTACAACAGGATGGCACCACAAAGCAAGCTCACAATCTCAGTTGAGTCACTTGGGTATTGGTCAAGCAAAAAGCCAGGCACTATGCTAAAAATAGCTTTATGTCTCCCTGGCTGGTGGGACTGCATCCACAAGCAGATCTACTGGCAGTCAAGTATCCACAAACACTGCAACAATCATAATCGGAGAAATTATTCAACATGGATTGATCATCTGACAATTTTAACATTCCAAAGGTTACAATCTAGAATTCAACCTTTTCCACTTCTTTTACTTACCTCTCAATCCCAAGCACTCCACAACATTCCTCTCTGAGCAGGACAGTCTACCTCTTCACAGGTATTTTGTCCATGCCAAAAGAGAAGTTCAAGTTGGCTCAGCCTCTGATTACCTTCACTGGTGTGTAGCTCAACCTCTGCTTGGCGGGTACCCTAATGAAACAACCAAGATTATGAGCTTGCTGCATGGGGACTGTGGTCACAAACCCTTGGTCATGAATTCTAGCATTCATGTTTTAGTCCACTGCGACAGTATTTCTTAGCTACAGGAAAACAGCTCAACATTATAGTTTAGAGGCAGTTGGAGATCTTAGACTAACAGTAACTGAACGCACCTTAAATTGATGCTTTTTTCTCTCCGTAGCTCTCACCCAAACCAGGTTTTTGTTATTAAATATAGGCCTTCAATAATTAATCTTGCTCCATGCCATTTTTTCCAGGCTAACTCCCTAGAGGCATTCAGCATTCAAATGTCAGGCAGTCAATGGTTACCCACCACAGGGCTGGCAATCAGGCAGGGCTACAAATTAATGAATACTACCCAATAACTCAAGAGCTACACATCTGGAGCAGATATGCCGATATGCCTTTTTTCCACCTTCTCAATACAGATAAGGTGACAACTTTCTTAGTTCAACTCTGCACTTCAACCTTCAAACTTCCTGTTTCAACCCTTAACTTTCTAAAAATATTCTCAATAGAGAAATGTTACTTCAACACACATCAGCCTTTTCAGTGATTCGGAAATTTCATCCACACAGAAACAATGACATTTTTCTTAAAAGGCTTACATAAACTGTTGACATTGAGTACCATGAGTCACGTCAAGACAACTTGCACCGACAGCACTGATACAGAATCCAGTATCCAAGATATTGAAAGCTTGGAGTGAAAAACTCAGTGAAGATAGTCAAGACTCTAGTGTTATTCTACACTCGGTCAAAATTGGAGTCTACCTGCATGAAGCCAACATTGAGAAGAAAGCTGTGTACCTAAATGGATTGGTATGGAAGGGCACGTAAATTTCACATTTGAAAGTGGACCCAACTGTCATCAAAAGGACAAATCATACCATGTACACAGTTCATAACTTGATGGACCTTGTGGTGCCCACTCTCATGAAATCTACAATTCTAGACTTGCTTCTCCCTTCTGACAATAGCACAAAATCTGCAGCCTTTCTTTTGAAAACTCTATATTCAGCGAGTTTTCATTCTCCTCCAGCAATTCAGTAAAGCCACGATTCAACCCAGCTTACTCAGACCATTAAGAAGTCTCCTGCATTCTGGTGGACAGCAAGTAGGATTTTAAAACAATTCTGAAAAATCAACAGAATGTGCACCATTGAAGTAATTAATGGTAGTGGGTCCCTGTAGCACTTTAGATGTTAAATAAAATCTTCAATATGAATAGCTGCAATCAACAGCTTTGCTGACTCTCCAGCTGTAAAATTAGATTCGCACTTGAAGTACAACTACTTGAACTCAGATTTATTGACTCTGAAGAATTCAGTAACACTTTCAATTCTGTTGCACCCTCCTGTGCAAAGGATGAGTACCGCCACAGTTTTCAGACACTGCTTGTGAAAAGTAATCACCTTGTAGGCACCAGTACCCAACTACAAGCGGGTTCTTGTCAGCTCAAGCAGCTTCACATCAGCTTCCAGAGCAGTCAGAGGACTGGTTCCCTTTCAAATCAACAAAGCCACGCTGGGAGGGACAACGACACTTTAAACCCGCAATACTAGAGGAGTTCAGAAGAGGAGCAGAAATCCAAAATTGGCAGCTCTCCATAAAATTGCCCCCTCTTACTACCTATCCATGACCACCCTCCAGCTCTTACATCCTACTCTTTCCTTGAACATGCTTGCTGCCTCCCAGCTCCCCAACAACATCCTGTTCTAATATATTTAATCCAGGACCTACCTCGCTCACAGCATCAAGGCTAACCTGTCCAACTTAATCTTGCCAACAAAGTCAACCTCTCCATTCTCCTCCACATCCCAACTCAGTCTGCTCTTGTATGGCTCCATTTCTTCTTGTCCCAACACATTTCCAGCAATAGTTTCTCCTCCCACCTCAACAAGTTCTGCAAAAATGCATCCTTGGCACATTTCTCTTCCTCATCTTGGAGCTACCCGTCGGTGACATTCTGCACTAACATTAGGTCAGCTTCCGAAAGTATGCTGATGACACCCAGCTTTACCAATCTATCACTTCCCTTATCCCCATGACCATCTCCATGTTCTCAGACTGCTCAACGTGAAGTCATAGTTGAGATTAAAATCCCTCGAATTGTACATCGGAAAGCCCCAAGCCTTCATTTTTGACCTCTCCCAAAAACTCTGGTGCCTTGCCTCTGACAATCTCCTTCCCTGGCTGCTTGCTCAGGCTAAACCAGAATATGCACCACCTCAGAATCCTATTCAACCCAGAGCAGAGTTTCATACCCCATTTTTTATCCACATGTTATGCAACATTGTCTGATTGTCCACCTCCACCCCCACCTCACTCCAGCACTGTTGAAATGAATCTCAAACCTGAAACGTTAACTCTCTTTCTCTCTCCACGGATGTTGCCTGGCCTGCTGAGTTTTTCCAGCGTTTTCTGTTGTTATTTCTCAAATTTACTTACCACTTAACTCTATTTGTCCAACGCCTTCATTATTGGCATCCTAACCTGTGCTCTTAAACTTCTATTTGCCACTGTCATCCTGACCCATACTAAATCACCCTATTATTACTAATCAACACTTACTCCTTGTTCCCCATGGAATTTAAAACCGCTTTCATCAACCACAGATATCACCATGGCCTCCCCGCAACTAACTTTGCAACGTCCTCCAGGCTTGCATTCTTTCTCATTGCTTCCGCTCCTATGACTCTGTTCTTCTGTGTATTTCCCTCTACTCCACCACCAGTGGTCCAGCCTTCAAGGCCATACTCTCTGGCTAGAACTTCCTCCCTTACCAAGCGTGTGCCTGCATGCGTCTGTACTAGTGCGTCGATATCTCTCTCTTTCAAAAGTTGATGAAAACCCGTTTCTTTACACACGTCATCTCTCTTAAGTCGCCCACTAAGACGTCACTCCTTTTTATCCCCTCTGTGAAGTGCCTTGGAATGTTTTTCTACATTAAAGAGTCAATAAAACTTGTTGCTTTTGTTGAAAATAGACCAAAACATCTGCGAAAAACTAAGAGATCATAGTGATAAGGAGGCCCCAACAGTTATTTAGGGAACCCATCTGAATCAAGAAACAGGAATAAATCAAATCACTAACAAAGCTACACTTTGTTCCAGTTTATCCCTCTGTGACCCTGTCTTTCAATTCACATCATGATTGTAAATACTATGGGTGGAGAATGTAACAGACAATATGAAGCATTTATATTTAAAGTGTCTGTCAACATGTATGGACAAAGCTTCCCATGAAGCCCAAATGAGGAGATGCCAGCCTAGGGCTGTGTCCTGTGGCAAACATTTCCCATCAGATGACATGAAGAAACTCTAACCAAATTCAATGCTCTGTCCTATGGTAAAAGCTTTTTATTACACAAAGGAGACAAGGCAACAGCCAAACAAACTTCTATCGACAAGAGCAAACACACACCATTAGATCCCATTGAAGAGACTCTGACTAAAGATTCTTGTATTCTTATGCTTGAAGACATAATTTATACAAATGGCTCAACAAAATATGAAATGCAAACGAAGAATGCTATGATTACCAATACAAGTGGATAACTGTGATGGAAAGGGTCTCCTCACTGAAATCAAATCAAACACATGCGTTGCAAAAGAGTCAGGTGTGTAAACCATAGCTTAGGGCAGAACACATCACTAAATTTTAGAACTACAAACCCAGATCATTTTTGATTGATCATCTCACCTGCTCATCAAATCCCTCCATCTTTTCTCTCACCAGAAGAGCCGAGAGTCATCTTTTGATCCCATTTCTACTGTCCACGAATAACCTTACCAAATAACTTCTCAAAATCTATTACGCTTACAACTCATCAGGCTTCACTAAAGTTGCCAATGTAAAACAACGATTACTTCAACTTTTAAGATTGGGTCACCGAACCTGAAGCCAAGGGATCATGCGTCAGAAGACTTAATATTTCTTCCAACACCCACTGTATTCAACAGTCTTGGCATTTTACTGTGGGTCTGCTGTCTCAAACATGCTGCTGCAGCCAAAGAAAACAAACAATAATAAATTGAAGGAGGGACAAAGAACTGGACTGCGGATTTTTGTCTCACTTTTCTACATAACAACAGAGTCAAATTTAACAATCTTCAATAACTATTCTGACGCTGGCGCTTGTTTAAGTTGGATTCAGGGAAACTGGCATCAATGAGGTTTTCACTACTAAATCTAACTCCCTTGATCCCGTCTGTATACCCAGTCTTTCCTGGCCGTACGAATTTGCGGCCTGGATCAGAGAGCTGGGATTTAGTTGTGTAAATGCTGCGACCTGGTTCCTGGAATCTGATCCAAACAAGCACCAATATAAAAGAAGGTTTCAACTTGTACGGAACTTTCCAAATTCTTCACAGTCTAGTTCATAAATGAACAGAAACAAACATTCGCCACAATTTATCACCTGGGTCTCAGCTGAGAATGGGAGAGTTACTCAGAATGGCTACAGGGTAAAGGATAGGGAACTGCTAGATTTCTTAGCTGCCATTTGGTGTTTCATACAAATATACCTGCTGTGATTATATTTTGTTCTGGTACATTTTAAAATTAAGCTGCTTTACGACAATACAATAAGCTAATGAGCAAAAGCTATTTCAGTCATTCTTGAGTAATTTCAAATCAATAGTTTGTATTTAAAAGTTGTTACTTATCCAAAATCTCATCCTCCCTTTTCTACCTGCCACACACCAGACAACACTTTTAACTGAAGGCCAGTCACTCAGAAGAGGCTGCACATCTGGGATACCGGAGGGCTTAGGTGACAGGCAAAATAAATACACAAAGTAGTATTGTCATAACAAAGTCTGTATACAGGAGGTCAATGATGAAAGCATCCTGCATTTAAATGGGTTCAATTCTGTACAAATGAGCCTCGATTCACATCATATTTCAACAATTTGACAATATGGCTTGTTTACACCAACAGAAACGACATTGTCTGTAAATACCAGAATCAGCATTTTCAATCCTGGCCAACAGCTAGATTTATTTCTCAAACACTGCTATTTTGTGTTGGGGGTCAACAAGGATTAATTATTGGATGTTTGTTGCGCAACAAAAACTCTTTGCCGATCAAAAGCCGATAGGATGGTTACCAGGCAGAATTATACAACAACAACGAATGAAACTTCAAGCATTTGGCAGTGTCAGCTTGGTTCAGTGGCACTCTCAACTCTTAATCATTTTCAGATGAGACATTAAACCGAGGCCCCATCTGTCTGGACATTAAAAATCCAATAGTACCAAAGAGAGGCAAGTTCTCCTAATGTCCCAGTCAACACCTTCCCTCAGCCAACATCACCAGCAGATTAACTGGTCATTCATCTCATTGCTATTGGTGGGATCTTGCTGTGCTCAACTTGTTTCAAAGTAATTTATTCCCTGTAAAGTACTCTGGATGATGTGGTAAGCAATGTTCCCCCTAATTTTTTTTTTGGGTGTGCAGCCCCTTCAAGGGGCTGCGCAGCCCATTCACAGTTTTGCGCATTTTGGAAACTTAACATTGAAAAAACTGATCCCGGGCTGTGCGGGACCGGCAGAGAGCTGCGCGGCCACGCAGCTTATAGGGAATGTTGGTCAGGCACCGCATAAATGCAAGTTCTTCATTTCTCTCTCTAGGCTGATTTGCACTACTCCAGACGTAACCAGTTAAATCACAGGAAGCGATTAACTTAGCATATATTAGAGTGGTTTAACATCAGTGCAATGTTACGAGTGGGAATTATGATGCAAAAAGTGAGACTAAAAATCATTTAAATATGCAGTGTTATTTTCAGTGAGATCCACCAAAATATGTTACATTTTCAAAGTAAATGAGGTCTCACAACAAATTAGAGATAACACATTTAAATATTACACAAATTATCAGATGGTAGCAGGTGTGACTTCATCCATAATTTACAATACTTGGAAAGAGTTTAAATGAGGGAGGGCACAAAGGGATCCAGGGGTACAGATTCACAAAATCATTAAAAGTAGCAACACAACCATAAAAAGTGCCAAAGCACTGGGGCTCATTTCTGAAGAAATAGAATTGAAAAGCAGATAACGCATGTTAAACTTATATCGAACCTTGGTTAGACCACACTTACAATACTGTGCACAGTTCTCCATATTACAAAAAGGATATAGAGGCACTGGAAAAGGTGCAAAAAAGATTTACAAGGATGATAGCATACTATTTGGTCCTCATTCAAGACCTTGGTCAAGCCTCAGTTAGAATACGGTGTCCAGTTTGGTGGTCTCACATGATGAGTGATATTGAAGCTTTGGAATGAGTGAAAAGGAAGGCCACTAGATAAATTCTCAGTTTGAAGAATCTTGGTTAGCAAGATAGTCTAAAAGAGCTGGCATTCTACACTATAGAGAAGCTTGGACATGGAGTGATTTGATCAAGCTTTAGATGATGATGATGAAGGAAATAGATTGTGTTCGAGTGGACAATTTATTCCAACTAAACAGGCTTGGAGGGGGGGGGGGGGAAGAGACCAGGGGTCACAATTTGAAATTGTAAAAGTCCACATCTCGGTTAGCTGTCAGGGAGTGATTCTTTTCCCAGAGAATAGCCAATCTCTGGAACAGGCACCCAGCTTGTGCAGTGGATGCCAATTTGCTGAATTCCTTCAAGCAAGAGCTGGCACTGTTTCTGACTGGGGCAGTGATCAAAAGATAGGTACTGCACGGCATTATTTAGGGCCAGAGTGATCTCCTGGACTAGTTTCGATTGTCTAAGAGGGTTGGAGAGGAATTTCCCAGATTTTTTTTTGCCAACTTGGCCTGGGTTTTTATCTGCTTTTTCACCTCTCCCAGGAGATCACATGGTTTCAGGTGGGGTGTAGAGTCTACATATTGTGATACACAAGGCATCACAATTTTGTGGGAGAAACTGGATGGGCAAGAGGGTCTTTTTCTGGCCTTCCTTGTTCGTATATACAGTAGTGCCTTTTACAACCTCAGGAGGTCCCAAAGCACTTTAGAGCAAATTAACTACTTGTGAAGTGTAGTTACTGTTGCAACATAGGCAAATGCAGCAGCCAATTTGTACACAGCAAGGTCCCACAAACAGTAATGAGATAATGACCAGGTAATGTGTTTTTTTTTTAGTGATGTTGCTTGAGGGATAAATATTGGCCAGGACACCAGGGAGAACTCCCCTACTCTTCTTCGGGTGGGTTTGGTTGAACGTCTCATCCAAAAGACGGCACCTCCGACAGTGCAACATTCCCTCAGTACAGAGGGGTTATGATGAATAAAGGACTAAAGGCAAGGCAGTTAGGATTTCGAAAGGGGAGTTTTAAGTGACGGGCAGTTTGTTTCCCAGAGACAGATTCAAACAAGACAATAATGGTGTTGGAACAACAGCCTTCCTATTTATTCAATATAATTGCCAATGTATTCAGTCCAAATGCAAAGCATGCTATCCATCACTGCAGGGTACATGTCAGATTCACTGTTTGCCAGTGTCCATTTTCTGTCAGTAATGCTGTTTAATTTCTACACTTGTACCATAACTTCCTGTACCTTGACATGACATATGCTTTTTATACTCGCCAAAGCAAGGACTGGGGATAGGGCAAGATGAACACTAATCATGCAAACAATATTCCCCCATTAATTTTTTTTAATAATTTATTCATTCACGGGATGTGGGCGCCACTGGCAAGGCCAGCATTTCTTGCCCATTCCTAATTGCCTTTGAAAAGGTGGTGGTGAGCCACCTTCTTGAACCGCTGCAGTCCGTGTGGTGAAGGTACTCCCATACTGCGGTTAGGTAGGGAGCTCCAGGATTTTGACCCAGCGACTATGAAAGAACGGCGATATATTTCCAAGTCAGGATGGTGTGTGACTTGGAGGGGAACTTGGAGGTGGTGGTGCTCCCATTCTCCTGCTGCCCTTGTCCTTCTTGGTGGTAGAGGTCACGGGTTTGGGAGTTGCTGCAGTGCATCTTGTCGATGATACACACTGCAGCCACGTTGCACCGGTGGTGGAGGGAGAGAATGTTTAAGGTGGTGGATGGGGTGATGATCACAGACTTCAGTATTACTAGGGCTCCTTTGATGCCACACGTGGTCAAATGCTGCCTTGATGTCAAGGGCAGTCACTCTCACCTCACCTCTGGAATTCAGCTCTTTTGTCCCCGTTTGGACCAAGGCTGTAATGAGGGCTGGTACACACCAAGAGAACTGAACCTACACTCCTATGAAGAGGAAAGGAATGGCATCCAAAACTAGAGCTCCCTGGATGTCTAAAGGAATTGAGATTGAAATGAAACAGAAAAAGAAGGCTTATGATAAATGTCAGGTTCATAATACAGTAGAGAATCAAGCAGAATACACAAAGAGCAGAGAAGACCTGAAAAAGGAAATGAGGGGCAGAGAGTGTATGAGAAAAGATTTAATGGGTAACATAACAGGGAACACTAAATAAAGTTTTTTCAAAACATATACAGAGTAAAAGAATACGCAAAAGGAAGAGTGGGGCCGATTAGGGACTAAAAGTAAAATCTCTGAGGCAAAGGGCATGGCTGAAGTACTAAAAAGAAAAAAGACTTGCATTTATATAGCGCCTTTCACGACCACCGGATGTCCCAAAGCACTTTACAGCCAATGAAGTACTTTTTGAAATGCAGTCACTGTTGTAATGTAGGAAACGCAGCAGCCAATTTGCGCACAACTTCTTCTTAGGCAGTCCCTCGGAACCGAGGATGACTTAATGCGCACAACAAACTCCCACAAACAACAATGTAATAATGAGAGATAATCTGTTTCAGTGATGTTGATTGAGGGTTAAATATTGGCTTGGACACCAGGGATAACTCCCCTGCTCTTCCTTGTAAAAATGCCATAGGATCTTTTATGTCCACCTGAGAGCGCAGACGGGCCCTCGGTTTAACATCTCATCTGAAAGACAGCACCTCCAACAGTGTAGCACTCCCTCAGTATTGCACTGGAGTGTCAGCCTAGATTTTTGTGCTCAAAGTCTTTGGAGTGGGACTTGAACCCACGAAGTACTTTGCATCAGTCTTCACAAAAGAAGAAGATGCTGCCAATGTCACAATAAAGGAGGAGAGAGCAGAGAAATTGGATAGGATAAAAATAGATAAAGGAGGTCCTCAAAAGGTTGGCATGCTCAAAGTAGAAAAGTCACTCGGTCCAGATCGGATGCATCCTAGGTTGCTGAGGGAAGTAAGGGTGGAAATGGGCACAATCTTTCAATCCTCTTTGGATATGGGAGTGGGGCCAGAGGACTGGAGGGTTACAAATGTAGCACCCTTGCTCAAAATAGGGGAAGGGATAAACCAGTTAATTGCAGGCCAGTCAGTGGTGGGGAAACTTCTAGAGACCATAATTTGGGACAAAATTGTCACTTGGAAAACCATGGGTTATTAAATGACAGCCAACACGGATTTGTTAAAGGCAAATCATGTCTGACCAACTTGATTGAGTTCTTCAACGAAGAGAGGGTTGATGAGGGTAGTGCAGTTCATTTTATCTATATGGACTTGCAAAAGGCATTTGATAAAGTGCCACATAATAAACTGAAGACCACGGATTAAAGGAACGGTGGCAGCGTGGATACGAAACTGGCTAAGAGACAGAAAGCAGACAGTAGTGGTGAATGGTTGTTTTTCAGACTGGAGGGAAGTACAGTGGTGACCCCTAGAAGTTGGTATAAGGACCAATGTTCCCTCTAATATTTTTTTTGCGCATGATCCCTTTAACTGGCTGCGCGGGCCATTCAAATTTCGCGCAAGTGTGGTTTCTTCCATGTAAAAGCCGGTGAGTGGCCTGTGCCAGACCACTGCACGGCTGCACAGCTGAGCGGGAACCACTGCTCTTTTGGAAATATATATTAATGACCTGGACTTGGGTATAGAAAACATAATTTCAAAGTTTGCAGATGACACAAAACTTGCAAATGTAGTAAAACAGTGTGGAGGATAGTAACAGACTTCAGAAGAACATAGACAGACTGGTGAAATAGGCAGACACATGGCAGATGAAATTTAATGCAGAGAAGTGTGAAGCTCATGGTCTACAGAGCAGCAGTGATCCCCGCCCTCCTGTATGTTTCAGAGACATGGACAGGTACCTCAAAGCACTGGAGAGGTACCATCAACGCTGCCTCCACAAGATCCTGCAAATCCATTGGCAGGATAGGCGCACCAACGTCAGTGTTCTTGCTCAGGCCAACATCCCCAGCATCGAAGCTTTGACCACGCTCGATCAGCTCCGATGGACGGGTCACATCGTCCGCATGCCCGATACGAGACTCCTAAAACAAGCGCTCTACTCGGAGCTCCGACATGGCAAGAGAGCCCCAGGTGGGCAGAGGAAACGCTTCAAGGACACCCTCAAAGCCTCCTTGAAAAAGTGCAACATCCCCACCGACACCTGGGAATCCCTGGCCCAAGACCGCACAAAGTGGAAGAGAAGCATCCGGGAAGACGCCGAACACCTTGAGTCTCTTCGCCGGGAGCAAGCAGAAGCCAAGCGCAAGCAGTGGAAAGAGCTCACGTCAACCCAAGCACCCCACCCACCTGCCCCTTCAACCACCATCTGCCCCACCTGTGACAGAGACTGTCGGTCCCGCATTGGACTCATCAATCACCTGAGAACTCATTTTTAGCGTGGAAGCAAGTCATCCTCGGTTCCGAGGGACTGCCCAAGAAGAAGATAGATTCATTTTGGAAGAGTGAGCTGAGGCAATATAAACAAAATGGTACAATTTTAAAGGGGCTGCAGTAACAGAGAGACCTGGGGGTTCACATACAGGAATCTTTGAAAGTGGCAGGACAAATTGACCAGGCTGTTAAAAAACTCTACGGGATCCTTAATTTATAAATAGAGGCATAGAGTACAAAAGCAAGGAAGTTATGGTAAACCTTTATAAAACACTGGTTAGGCCTCAGCTGCAGTATTGTGTTGAATTCTGGGCACCACACTTTAGGAAGGATGTCATGGCCTTGGATAGGGTGCAGGGGAGATTTACTAGAATGGTACACTAGGGATGAGAGACTTCAGTAATGTGGAGACACTAGAGAAACTGGGAATGTTCTCCTTAGAGCAGAGACAGTTAAGGGGAGATTTAATTTCGAGGTGAGGGGTTTTAAAAGTTTCGATAGGGAGGAAACTGTTTCCACTGGCAGGAGATACGGTAGCCAGAGGACATAGATTTAAGATAATTGGCAGAAGAAACAGGGGGGGGGGGGGGGGGGGAGGCGAGGAGATTTTTTTTTTTTTACGCAGCGACTTTTGATCTGGAATGCACTGCCTTAAAAGGTGAAGGAAGAAGATGCAAATGTAACTTTCAAAAGGGAACTGAATACTCACTTGAAAAGGAAAAATGTGGCAACATAGCACAAATTGACTCAATCCTTGCTGTGCAAATGTTACAAAACAAAATTGCCTAACTTTCCTTCCTTCCTTCTATTCAGCTATAAAATAATAAAGAGTTACGTGTTTTGGAAAGGATAGGCCGTGCACTCAGAAAAAGATACTTAAAAATTTTCAAACTAATGCAACTCAGTCTACAATATGGAAGGGATCAATGGTTGATTTCAGAAATGCGTAACTGTCACTCCTATTACTTAAGCAAAGCGTTGCTCTGCCAGTACGTTACAACTGCTTTCCTCTTTGGCAGTCCAGGGAGTGCGGAAAATCTTAACGGAATAGATGATCTTGAGTAGCTTCCCAGTTTCACCCCAATCTCCCGAATGTCAAGCAAGTAAATCACATCTTTCCTGATCCTTTCTTGCACAAGTTTCAACACAAGTCACTACCCAGTTGGTGTACAAGAAGCACTGTATCCTAATGCAGCTGATCATACATACCTTCAAAAGTTGCACTGTCAAACAAATCCAGGATTGAAGGGCAGTGAAGCCCTTCTGACACCAGCAGGAGTCTTGACACTTCTGTGGCTGGCCGGGTTGCCTCGAGAACACATTCCTGAAGTTTCGAAAGGGAATCACTGAGCTCTGTGCTCCAACAGCCTCCTTGGTAGGCTGCACTGAAGCCACACAATTGGCTGAATGTAACTAAAACCCACTCCATTCTTGGAAGGTCACTTCAAAAACAGCAATTCCCTGTCTGCAGCAATTCCAGTCACCCACTTGCTCAGATATTTCACTGCTGTGGGACATTCATGTAAATAGCTTATTTATCGCAAAGTTTCAATGTACAATGGAAACTAGATGATACTCAATGCTTCCATCTGTTCAGAAGCAAACACCTGCAGCCTGATCCAAAACTTAAGATTTTTAAATTGAAGTCCATCCTACCTCATCACGGACCCAATCGCTTGTTTTCACGGGGGAAATAGCCATGTAGCATGCAAAAGTGTTATTGCTAACTATGTGCAAATGCTGTCATGTCCTTAATGAGACTAGCAATGGCATCATTCACACATACGCACTAATACTTCTGCTATTTTCAGTTTTAACTGAAGAGACACAAATCCAACAACAACAACTTGTATTTATATAGCGCCTTTAACATAGTGAAACGTCACAAGGCGCTGCACACCGAGCCACATAAGGATAAATTAGGGCAGGTGACCAAAAGCTTGGTCAAAGAGGTAGGTTTTAAGGAGCGTCTTAAAGGAGGAAACAGAGGTAGCGAGGTTGAGAGGTTTAGGGAGGGAATTCCAGAGCTTAGGGCCAAGGCAACAGAAGGCACGGCCATCAAAGGTTGAGCAGTTATAATCAGGGATGCTCAAGAGGGCAGAATTAGAAGAGTTCAGATATCTCGGGGGGTTGTGGGGCTGAAGGAGATTACAGAGATAGGAAGGGGTGAAGCCATGCAGGGATTTGAAAACAAGGATGAGAATTTTGAAATCGAGGCACTGCTTAACCGGGAGCCAATGTAGGTCAGTGAGCACAGGGAAAATGGGCGAACGGGACTTGGTGCGAGTTAGGACACGGGCAGCCGAGTTTTGGATGACCTCAAGTTTACGTAGGGTGGAATGTGGGAGGCCAGCCAGGAGTGCGTTGGAATAGTCAAGTCTAGAGGTAACAAAAGCATGGATGAGGGTTTCAGCAGCGGATGAGCTGAGGCAAGGGCAGAGATGGGCAATGTTACAGAGGTGGAAGTAGGCGGTCTTTGTTATGCTGCGGATATGTGGCCGGAAGCTAATTTCAGGGTCAAATATGACACCAAGGTTGTGAACAATGTGGTTCAGCCTCAGACAGATGTTAGGGAGAGGGATGGAGTCAGTGGCTAGGGAACGCAGTTCGTGGCGGGGACCGAAAACAATGGCTTCGGTCTTCCCAATATTTAATTGAAGAAAATTTTTGCTCATCCAGAACTGTATGCCGGACAAGCAGTCTGACAATTTAGAGACCATGGAGGGGTCGAGAGAAGAGGTAGTGAGGTAGAGCTGGGTGCCGTCAGCGTACATGTGGAAACTGATGCTGTGTTTTCGGATGATGTCGCCAAGGGGCAACCTGTAGATGAGAAATAGGAGGGGGCCAAGGATAGATCCTTGGGGGACACCAGAGGTAACGATGCGGGAGCGGGAAGAGAAGCCGTTGCAGGTGATTCTCTGGCTACGATTAGGTAGATAAGAATGGAACCAAGTGCAGTCCCAACCAGCTGGACGACGGTGGAGAGGCTTTGGAGAAGGATGGAGTGGTCAACCGTGTCAAATCCATTGACAGTGAATGTCTGTAGGCAATTAAACTGTGTGCAGCACAAACCACGCGCATTTGCCAAGAAACAGCAATCATAAGAATGTACCGTCAGAAAAGACCACTATGGTCACGAGTGGGAATCCTAGATGATTTCGCTTTTTCCCGAGGTAAGAGATACTGAGGTCAATTACAGCACCCCTGAAGGTTTGAATCTTGGATGTCTTCATCTGGACAGTTCAGTCTCACACTACGCACTTCATCCATCCAATGAGCCATCAAGACAGCCCAGGACATTTTCTGGACAGCTATTTACAACCTATATTCATGACTTAGATGAAGGGCCTGAATGTAACGTATCCAAGTTTGCTGATGATACAAAGTCAGGTGGGAAGGTAAGCTGTGAGGAGGACGCAAAGAGGCTGCAGAGAGCTATAGACAGCTTGACTGAGTGGGCAAGAACATGGCAAATGGAATACAATGTGGAGAAGTGTGAAGTTCTCGACTTTGGTAGGAAAAACAAAAAAAAAAGAGAATATTTTTTGAATGGAGAGAGACTGGGAAATGTTTGCACTCAGAGGGACTTGGGTGTTCTTGTACATGAATCAAAGAGAGTGTAGAAGAATGAGAGGTGATCTAATTAAAACACATAAAATTCTTAAGGGGCTCGACAGGGTTAATGCTGGGAAAATGTTTCCCCGGCTGGGGAATCCAGAACACGGGGTCACAGTCACAGAATAAGGGGTCAGCCATTTAGGACTGAGATCAGGAGAAATTTCTTCACTCAAAGGGTTGTGAATCTTTGGAATTCTCTACCCCAGAGAGCTGTGGATGCTCAGTCGTTGAGTATATTCAAGACAGAGGTCGATAAATTTTTGGGAACTAAGGGATATGGGGATAGTGCGGGAAGGTGGAGTTGAGGTAGATCATCAGCCATGATCTTGTTGAATGTTGGAGCAGGCTTGAAGGACCAAATGGCCTACTCCTGCTCCTATTTCCTATGTTCTTATGTCATCAGTTGTAAAGTTGGTCACATAATTTAATGCTCATGGTGCAGCCCATTTGCATGTAGAAATACCCAGCCACCTCCAATGTAGCACATTTTATTTCCATTATATCATTAATATCAAGTCTAAGTAAACTAACACTGCAAGATCAAAAAATCTATGACAAACCTGGGAGAAAACACAATCAATTTCCAATCTGTATCCACCAGTCTCAGGAATCAGCCATAGACGAACAGTGGCAACCATCTGACAGAAGGGACTGCTCAGCCACTTGGTCAAGAAATGATGCAGCACATTTGAGAGACAGGAAAGAAGAATAAGCGAGACTCCAGTTTAGAAATGATGAGGGACAACATTTTTTGCATGCGTGTCAAAGACAATAATTTGCTGAATGAAGCTACTTCCTTATCTTGCTTCAATCTTTCATTTGAAATTTCTCAAAAACTGGCCTCTATGATATGCACAAGTTCAACCTGGGTTAATTCCCTCTGGCATTCCTTCCTCCCTGTGAGGAACTTTATGCTTGACACTTAAAAGGAGGACGGCAGAGGCCAGTAACTCAGCACCAGGAGGGAGGCCTGCAGGTAAAAAACTTGTTTTCTACCATTCTGCGACATCCTTATGCATTGTTACACCACACTGTTTCCTGGGAATTCTTTTTGAAGAAGGCAAGGAAGACATTTCGCACTTGTATTAAACCATCCAAATATACCACTTCTTTGCCGACAGAACAACGATGACAAGACTTCAAAAAGCAATCAATTGACTGATGCTTTGGCACATCTTGAAGACATGAAAGACACTATATAAATTCAAGCAGTTTCTCTCTTTTTGGGTCATGATCAACCCAGTTCTGGTGCAACTCAAATAAAAACAGAAAATGCTGGAGATACTCAGCAGGTCAGGCAGCATCTGTGAAGAGAGAAACAGAGTTAACGTTTCAGGTCGATGACCTTCTGTCAGAGCTCTGGTGCAACTCATACTGACATGTGCACAAACTAGATTAACTGACCAATAGCTTGACAATAGTAAACAGCATCGACAGAGATGACAAGGCCAAACAGAACAAGAAAAGCATATGCCAAACAGATTGGATTACATTTTTGCATCCACTTTTCATCATCAGATTACCAATTTAACTGATGTGCCAGCATTTCACCAGGTTGTTGGTGCTGGTGGTCTATCCTGGACATTCTCAGATGGTTACATGTTTCAGAAAAGCCCATTTTTCTCTTCCAGATGCTGACTGACAGGCCAAGTATTTCCAGTTGTTCCTTTTATCTCTTCTATTTGAATTTAGACACTAAACTGAAACAAAAAAAATGGTGAATTCTTCGTAGAAAATAGTATTTCTACAGCATCCAATGAGAGAAACCTACTCTTGTTTTTCGACTGATTCTGGTTAGCAAGTTCTGGGGCAGTGATATAGCACCATTTTCTCCCTTACTACAAAAGCAAGGGGTCAGCATCACTTGTAAACACACGTACGCTCAGCAAATAATACATCTCACCTGACTGAACAGCAGAGACACATTTGCAGTGAAATACCATGAGTTTTAAGCGGTGATTATCTTCAGTGGTCAGTCATGAAGCCGCCAAGCACACTTTCAGTTCCAACCCTCCGGGTCTCTCATCGTTTGATGTTTTTGGGGAAAAAAATTGAACAACAAAACTGGAACAAAACAACTCAAAAGACTGTCTCCTACATAGGCATAGTGTGTGAGTGCACCCAGAACAAAAGGACAGCGGAGAGGAAGGCACCAGTCACATGACGGAACTGGGCAACCACACAGGATGTCTGAGGCGAGCAGTTGGCTTCTGGTAACAGCCACTTCTCTCTGGATTTGCAATACCAATAATGGAGAGGGGATGACTCGAGCCAACTAGTGATATTGGCATCGAGTCAAAACACAAAAATGTTATAATACAGCAGCTATGTGGCTCAACTCTACTCTCGAGAGGACAGATGACAAACTTCAGATGCTAATACATTTGCTGACAGATTCACTTTCAATTATAGGTGATGAACCAATTCCAGCTCGAAAAGGAGGCCACGGCACAAACTCCTTATTCTTAATGTGCATTTCCAAATCTTTACAAACCACATTAACACACGTCTGTTCAAGACATGCACAGACCCTTTCCAAACCACCCTCTTAATTATTTCATGAATGAATGTGATATTTTGTAAAGTAAATTCCACAAATAAAATCTGGTATTTCTGAAATAATGTCTGCACTGATTTACTGCAGATCTGGTAGTTATGATAGACAAATAGCGGGAAATTAGAAGTCAGAAACGAATCAGTAAAATGCTAATTGGTCGACAAATCTTAGAAAAGTACCACTTTCTGCATTTGTCAACATTCAGCGCCCAAGCTAGATAGCAATCATGTGGGAGAAAGAGCAGCTGAAAAAAAACTTTTGTGCACTGCTGTTTCGGGAAGGAGGGGGGAAGTGAAGAGAAGAAAGCACCCAAGTTGCACAGGAGTTGTGCAGAGAGGAAGGGGGACGATTCATCTGAATTTGGTTGACAATTTCTTGGTTTAGCAGTTGGGCGGGGTGGGGGCGGGGTGGCGCAGGAGAAAGAAAAATGAAACATATCTGAGCCCTCTTGGCAGCAGCCTTCAATATCCAAGTGCGATTGGTTTTAAAATGAGAAAAAAAACACAAGGAATCAATTAACTAGAGTACACGGCAAACCAAAAGAAAGAATATATAGCACCTTCCATGACCTCATAACATCCCAAAGCACTTTACAGCCCGTTAAGTACATTTGAAGTGCAGTCACTGTCGCACGGTAGGGAAACAGGGCAGCCAATTTGCACAGAGCAGGTCCTACACACAGCATTGAAATAAACGACCAGATCATCTGCTTTTTAGGTGTTGGATGAGGGATAAATGTTGGCCAGGATACCAGAAGAACTCCCCTGCTCTTCTTTAAAGGTACCATGCCTTTTACATTCATCCGAGGGGCGGACGAGGCCTCGGTTTAACGTCTCAACTAAAAGAAGTCAGCTCCGACAGTGCAGCACTCCCTCAGCCCTGCAATGAAATGCCAGCCTAGTTTATGTTCAAGTCTCTGGAGTGGGGCTGGAACCCACAACCTTTCACTCAGAGTGCTTCCAATGAGCCACGGCTGATGCCATACGTTAACAATGGGTCTTTAAAATATTCATTCTTTTCAACAATAGGAGCAGAAAGTGAATTATACTCAGTTCAGTGGAAGACAGCGAGCATAAGTCACTTATAAAACACACATTGCTTCTCGCATTAACCACCAACAGCACAAACCACAAGGCAGCACCTGAACAGATGGGGTTAACCTGCGGGAGAGGTGTGTCTGCACCACTACAGCACTCTCACTGACTGAAATCTGTATGTCAACCTGTGACTCCTTTCATTAACTGTATTTGGAAAATAAAAACTGCGACTATTCTCCTCCCTGCAGAGCTGAGTTTTATACTCTGTTCAGCTCGTGAAACGAATACATATCAAGTGTGATTTTGCCAGTGTTACTGCACTCTTGAACGTGATTAAGTCACTTTGTACTGCATCCAATTAATCTGCTGGAAATCGAGTTACTCTTTTTAAAACGATTTAATCTTTTTAAACACAGTTTATTACTTTTTGTACATGCTATTCAACAGTCCAGCTGGATTTCTTAATACATGAATGCACTCAGGTTCCTTAGATAACCTATCAAATGGTTGCCCAACAAGTTCTGTCCATTTCACAGTGTCAGCTGTGGATCAGTGGTAGCACTGTCGCCTCGGTGTCTGAAAGTTGTGGGTTCAAGTCCCACTCCAGACGCTTGCGCACAACATCTAGGCTGACACTTCAGTGCAGTGCGGAGGGAGTGCTACAACATCAAAAGTGCCATCTTTCGGGTGAGACAAATAACCAAGGTGCCCTTAGGTGGATGTAAAAGAACCCATGGCACTATTCGAAGAAGAGCAGGGGTGTTCTCCCGATGTCCTGGCCAATATTTACCCCTCATTCAAGATCACTAAAACTCATTTGGTCATATCGCATTGCTGTTTGAGGGACCTTGCTGTGAGCAATTTGGCTGCCGCATTTCCTACATTACAACAGTGACTACACTTCAATAAGTACTTCATTGGCTGTAAAGTGATTTGGGATGTCTGAGGTTGTGAAGGGAGCTATATAAATGCAAGTTCTTTCTTTCTTTAGGTCCACATGCAGTTGACTCTCGCCAACTATACATCAAATTTATGGAAACTACATAGAAAGATATTATGCTGAGCAACAGGATGCGGTTTCTGCGACTGTCAAAATCTCCTATTCACGTGCATCAGTAAATCCTGCCTCGTCACAGCCAAATAAAGACAACTACATTTTTGAACACTAAAATGATCTTTTATCACATAAAATTCCAATGATCACAGTTCATGACAGCTGCAATGAATTATTGCCGAGGTGTGCTTCTGTGGGCACTGGCAGTTTCCAGTAGTTCACTCAAGTGACCATTCTTTCCATAGGATCCTGAACAGCAAATGTGATCAAGTGGTTTTTTTTTAAATTTTACAATGGGAACCATCATAGCTGGTCCAATCCTGTGTGCACCCAACACACACATGCAGGCACTTTCAGCAGAGAAACCCCTGGCCGATTCTCTCCTCCCCACCCCACTCTCTTGACCATCTACTGCATTCACTGTTAGTGGTCCAACAACAGCCCTTAATTGATATTGGCTAACAGCACAGACCAGGGATCAGACTTGGGACATTCCTGGCCTGTACTCCTCAAAGCCACACCTTTCCACACACTCACCCACCATCACAAGAGCTGCTTGGAAACAATTTTGCCACTGACTGCTTCATCAGAATCATGGTCCATGCAACCTTCCCTTTGTGTGCCATATAATGGCACTTGAATTGGGTTGACACACCAGTTTTTACAAAAAAAACAGGCAGCAAACAAAGCTATTTACAACATGTGCCTAATTGAGGGGCTGCAGGCCTACTTTAGGCGAGATTTCACGTGCATGAGGTTGAAAAGGCCATCCGACAACTGAAGAACAACAAGGCCTCAGGAGCAGATGGAATCCCTGCCGAGGCACTAAAGCATGGCGGAGAAGCACTACTGGCGCAAATTCATGAACTCATTTCTCTTACCTGGAAGGAGGAGAGCATGCCAGGGGATCTCAGAGACACCGTAATCATGACCATCTTCAAGAAAGTCCGATTGCGGTAATTACAGAGGAGTTTCCCTGCTGTCTGCCACAGGGAAAGTCATCGCAAGAATCCTCCTCAATCGCCATCTCCCAGTGGCCGAAGAGCTCCTCCCAGAGTCGCAATGCAGATTCCGCCCACTAAGGGGCACAATGGACATGATCTTCACCGCGCGTCAACTACAAGAGAAATGCAGGGAATAGCACCAACCGCTGTACATGGCCTTCTTTGACCTCAGAAAGGCCTTCGACACCGTCAACCGTGAGGGATTATGGCGTGTCCTCCTCAAATTCAGCTGCCCTCAAAAGTTTGTCACCATCCTCCGCCTGCTTCACGACAACATGCAAGCTGTGATCCTGACCAACGGTTCCACCACAGATCCAATTCACGTCTGGACCGGGGTCAAGCAAGGCTGTGTCATCGCACCAATGGTCTTCTCGATCTTCCTTGCTGCAATGCTCCATCTCACCCTCAGTAAGCTCCCCGCTGGAGTGGAGCTAATTTACAGAACAAACGGGAAACTGTTCAACCTCCGTCGCCTCCAGCCCAGATCCAAGGTCGTCCCATCCTCTGTCGTCGAATTACAGTACGCAGACGACGCTTGCATCTGCGCTCACTCGGAGGTCGAACTCCAAACCATCATCAACACCATCACCGAAGCATACGAGAGCACGGGCCTTACACTAAACATCCGTAAGACAAAGGTCCTCTAGCAACATGCCCCCGCCACACAGTACTGCCCCCCCGATTATCAAAATCCACGACAAGGCCTTGGGCAATGTGGACCACTTTCCATACCTCGGAGCCTACTGTCAACAAGGGCATACGTCGATGACGAAGTCCAACACCGCCTTCAGTGTGCCAGTGCAGCCTTCTGTCGCCTGAGGAAGAGAGTGTTTGAAGACCAGGACCTCAAACCCGGCACCAAGCTCATGGTCTACAGAGCAGCAGTGATACCCGCCCTGCTGTATGCCTCAGAGACATGGACCATGTACAGCAGGCACCTCAAAGCACTGGAGAGGTACCACCAACGCTGCCTCCGCAAGATCCTGCAAATCCATTGGCAGGATAGGCGCACCAACGTCAGTGTTCTCGCTCAGGCCAACATCCCCAGCATCGAAGCTTTGACCACGCTCGATCAGCTCCGATGGACGGGTCGCGTCGTCCGCATGCCCGATACGAGACTCCAAAAACAAGCGCTCTACTCGGAGCTCCGGCACGGCAGGAGAGCCCCAGGTGGGTAGAGGAAACGCTTCAAGGACATCCTCAAAGCCTCCTTGAAAAAGTGCAACATCCCCACCGACACCTGGGAATCCCTGGCCCAAGACCGCACAAAATGGAGGAGAAGCATCCGGGAAGGTGCCGAACACCGAGTCTCTTCGCCGGGAGCAAGTGGAAGCCAAGCGCAAGAAGTGCAAGGAGCGCACGTCAACCCAAGCACCCCACCCACCTGCTCCTTCAACCACAGTCTGCCCCACCTGTGACAGAGACTGTAGGTCCCGCATTGGACTCATCAGTCACCTGAGAACTCATTTTTAATGTGGAAGCAAGTCATTCTCGGTTCCGAGGGACTGCCTAAGAAGAAGGGGGACAAGGCTACATTCAACCACTCATGTTGTAGATCTGCATTGAGAAGTTAAAGTACCAAAGATGTGCACTCCAGCCGGCAATAACTTTGTGCTCCTTCAACATGATAAATCAAAATAATAGAATCTATGTGCCAGACAGACTTCTACAGAGAGGAATTAAGAATCATTTCACAGCACAAATTAAATTCAAAAATTACTTTGAACAGAAAAATTCCATGAGGTTGAAGCACTGTTTATAGTTATCATGTCTCGTTAGATATGACTGTTGAATTTCTAGCGCCTGCCAATGAAAGCAGTGCTATCCACACTACCACACACACAAAGAACCTCCCAGTGCAAAATGCCATTGGTTCAGGAGGATGGTACACAGCTTCGAGAAGTATAATTTAAACCCCAAAGAGGGAAGTGAGTAGAGTAAGATTTTCAAACCATTTTCACACCCTCCCGATCACTCCGCTCCTATAACTCTGGCCTTCTGTGCCTGCCACCTCCCTTTCTTCCCACCAGTAGTGGCAAAGTCTTTCGTCGCCTCAGTCCTACTCCATGCCAGTAGCACACCAGCCAGTGCATTTACCATTGAGCCATCTGGGGAGCTTTACTGAAGACAGTCGAATGTACAGACTCCAAGATGATGTGGGATCCAGGTCTCCAGAGGGAATACCAGATAATAAAAGTCTTACATTTTCATGACATGGTTATAACCTTTATCGATGAAGGTTTCCTGGAAACTAAAGTGTCCACTACACAAAGCAGCACAGCATAACTGCCCCTAGTTATTCAAGTGCACAAGTACAGTCCTGTGATCTGTCTTCAAGTGAGGCATTCTAATTCAATCAGGACAGCATCACCACAATGAAGCACTCCAACATGTGGACAAAAAAAGCTAATACGCAGAACTGAACGACCACAGTGGAAACTCCCACCAGAACTTCATCACCCAAGTCCCGATATGAAGGGGGAAAGGGAAACTGCAGTCTAATCCTGAGAATTACAAGTTGCTTACATAGAGTTACTTGATCACTGGAATTTAGTTTAGCAAAGCACAATTTGGATTTTTCAAGAACAGACATCAATATTTTTGTATGACAATACTGCTACATAAATGCAATGGCTGTAGGATTCTTTGATTCAACACATTATGTAAATAGGAATCTCTATAATTTAGCACGGGGTGGGGGGGGTGATATATAGAGAATCATAGAGAAAGTTATATAGATACTTTCCAACAATTAACGAGAGGTTGAGAGGTTTAAATTCTAAAAAAAAATACACTGAAAAGAAATGATTTCTTAAAACCAATTTTTTTAAAAAATCGAATACTACATACAGACCTTTTCTCAATTTTATTTTCCTATCTAAAACTGACTTTGAAGCAGTTTCTGCCTCACTTGGTCTATGGGGTATGTTCTGAGGTGAGAAATAATTCACATTAATTTACCTTGCAAGTCAGCTACATAAAGGATACAATAGAATTCTTTTTTGAACAAAACAAATGTTTTTGAGAAATAACAACAGAAAACGCTGCAAAAACTCAGCAGGCCAGGCAGCATCCGTGGAGAGAGAAACAGAGTTAACGTTTCAGGTCGAAGAGCTTTCGTCAGAACTGGAAAAAAGCAGGAAATGAAATAGATTTAAAGCAAGTATAATGCTGGGAAAAGGAGGAGGGGATGAAAGAACAAAAGGGAAGGTCAGTGGTAGGATAGAAAGCAGGAGAGATTAAGAGACATTAAGAGATATTCAAGGCAAGAGGAGGTGGTAATGTGACAGGTTGAGGAACAAAGGATGGCTCTAGGTGAAGTGTGAATTGCGCTGGCAGAATGAAGACAGCTGCCATGTGGGAGGGAAGAAAAAAAGGCCAAACAAAAAGTGTGGATAAAAAAATAAAATAAAAATATATATACGTGATGGGGGCCGGGGTTATGATCTGAAATTGTTGAACTCTATGTTGAGTCCAGAGGGCTGTAGAGTGCCTAAACGAAAGATGAGGTGCTGTTCCTCGAGCTTACGCTGAGCTTCCGTGGAACAATGCAAGAGGCCGAGGACTGTGAGGTCAGAGTGGGAGTGGAGCGGAGAATTAAAGTGACAGGCCACCGGGAGCTCGGGGTCCCCCTTACGGACTGAATGGAGGTGTTCCGCAAAGCGGTCACCCAATCTGCGTTTGGTCTCCCCAATGTAGAGGAGACCACATCGTGAGCAGCGAATACAGTATACTAAATTGCAGGAAGTACAAGTAAATCGCTGTTTCACCTGGAAGGGGTGTTTGGGGCCCTGGACAGTGGGAAGGGGGGAAGTATAAGGGCATGTGTTGTATCTCCTGCGCTTGCACGGGAAGGTGCCGGGCGAAGGGGAAGGGGTGCTGGGGGTGGTAGAGGAGTGGACTTGGGTGTCGCGGAGGGAGCGGTCCCTGCGGAATGCTGAAAGGGGAGGTGAGGGGAAGATGCGTTTGGTGGTGGGATCACGCTGGAGGTGGGAATAGGGCAGTCTGTGAGTGGACCTGTGGCTTTGTATGTTGGCACAAGGCGTGATCGGAGTAATGCTCCCAACAATGATTCATGCAGTGTGATCCCAAACTTCACCATGCTACCGAGGAGTTGGCAAGCAAAGGCGGTGCATTTCCTTACAGAGAAGGTGAATGCCATCAGTAACATTACAGAGCAGCACTGAGTGTAGGTTGCCTGGCAATCTCTCACTGGAGTCTGTGGTAGAAGAGGAGGGCATCTTTGTTTACATTGGATATATAGCACAGAAACAGGCCAGTCAGTCCAAGCCGGAGTTTAGGCTCCACTCGAGCCTCATCCAGTCTTTCCTCATCTAAATCTATCAGCACAACCCTCTATTCCCTTCTCCCTCATATGCTTATCTAGCCTCCCCTTAAGTACATCTATACTATTCACTTCAACCACTCCCTGTGGTAGCGAGTTCCAAAGTTTCACCACTCCCTGGGTAAAGTTGTTCCTTCTGAATTCTCGATTTGATTTCTTGAGGTTGAGGTTTGAATCCTGTTCCTAGACCCCTCAAATCTCTCTCACTTGGAGAGAAACTTCTCCACTCTGGTTTGGAAATGCCACCTACTCGGATATATTCCCCGTCTTAAAATAAACACAGCATAATTTCTTCAATTGAGTTTGCTTTTCCGTCAAATAAATCTCACTCCTCACAACTGCGATGTAGTGTCCCCATGGTCATCATTCCAAAAAAGGGCATCCTTTAAGCACAGTGTAGAGAAATGCTTGACTCTGCCAATACAAGACATTCACTGGAAAGTTTCCCTCCTCATAGTAACAAGGCAACGTGACACAACTACAGCTAGCTGCAGGAGTAGATTCTGACGCTACAGGAAACAGCAGCTTTCCAGAAGGCACAGGTAAAGAAAGTCATGTGCCATCCCAGCTGGATTCAAAAGCAGTAAATTATTAGTTCTGACAAAGGGTCCTCGACCCGAAACGTTGACTCTATTTCTCGCTCCTCGATGTTGCCTGACCTGCTGCGTGTTTCCAGCATTTTCTGTTGTTATTTCAGATTTCCAGCATCCGCAGTATTTTGTTATGGTATAGTAAATTACGTGTTCATCTTCCTTTTAATTTGGAGCTAAGTTGAACGTGAAGTCTTCAGGGAAGAAAGGGGCAGAATAAAACCATTCAGCTTCTAAATGATCCCATTGTCATGAATTTGGGCTGCAACAAACAAGCTTCAGATCCCAGAGTTAGGTCAGTTTTCAGATCAGCCAGGAGGTGGCAGTCTTAACTGAGGAGCTGGAAATTAAGTTGCCCTGGCAATCTATGCATTTCACTTCACCAACCACAAGAGGGCACCCAAAAAAAGACACTGCAGCAATCAGGGTGTGACTACAATTCGCAGAGACCCCCAGTCAACCAGCGCAACCCAAGTGTTGCAATCCATTTAACTCACCCAGCTTACTGCTTCCGTCCTGCTGATAGTCTGGGAATTGTCCCTCGGATGGAACGCTGACTGTGCGCCGCAGCATTCGGCCTTTTGAGGACTCCACCTGCTGGTCCTGCAACATGTCGACATTCACCTGTGTGAACATGAGAATGGGTCAACTCCACAACACCATCAACATCAAGCAAAATTTCACATCAGCTCCATGATTATTAGAGACTTGAGGCACTTTTTTCTTTGTATTAAAACGGCTGGACACGAGAAAAAGCGACATTTTAACTGCTACAACCAATTTGCATAAACTCTCCAGAATCGAGCTCCCACACAAATGGGCCCAGCATGGGCAATCAGTGCGATTTACGTTCAAATACTGAAGACCTGAAAATGGAGGGCACAGATCCATGGTATCCCCTCTACAAAGCAGAGCAATCAATTCCTTCACTTTTTGCATCATGTCAGCACTTCTGACTTTGATGAGCCACAATCCTGTCCAGATTCACATTTAGATTTCAAATGGTCTAATTCTTAATCGCAAAGGTGGGCCTCAGTGACTAACCTCGCCCACCTCCCCCATTATCTCTACACTTACAACGCAAGATACTTCAAACCATTGGGGCAGCACAGACAAAACAGAGCAAAGTAAAGGGACAGCAAAAATCATTCAAATTCAGTTTCTTTTCAGCAGTATGTAAGAGTGAAATGAGTTTTCACAAACAAACTCCGCTACACTGTCTGGTGGTTGTCAAATCGAAAGAAACATAGAAACTAGGAGCAGGAGTAGGCCATTCGGCCCGTCGAGCCTGCTCCACCATTCAATACGATCATGGCTGATCATCCAAATCCAGTACCCTGTCCCTGCTTTCCCACACAGAATCCCCATCGAGCCTGCACCGACACATATCCCACCCTATCCCCGTAACCCCACGTATTTAATTCCCCCTAACATATCCCATCCTATCCCCGTAACCCCACATATTTAATCCCCCCCTAACACTAAGGGTCAATTTATCATAGCCAAATCAACCTAACCCGCACATTTTTGGACTGTGGGAGGAAACCGGAGCACCTGGAGGAAACCCACGCAGACACGGGGAGAATGTGCAAACTCCACACAGACAGTCACCCGAGGCCGGATTCGAACCCGGGTCCCTGGCGCTGTGAGGCACCAGTGCTAACCACTATGCCACCGTGCCGCCCATCACGTAGGGCATTTACTCAATTCGTCTTTGAACCATAAAAGCTTACAGCATAGAGGAAGGCGATTTGGCATATAGTGTCTGCACAGGCTCCTGCCCCCAAACAATTATATATACAGACAGCCAGCCACATATGCATGTGTCCTTCATGCCTGCATAGGTACATGTGTCAGTATTTGTCCTATTATTGTTTTACTTTCATCCGAAGTACTCTTGCGATATTTTCTCATCAGCCTGGTCAGGTTTAAGTCTCCCTGGCTACCTTTAAAACACACACCATCATCTCTGCATCCACACAACAGCAGCCGAAACAGCCGTCACAGCAGGCTCATTCCATTGCAAAATAACTCACCTTCGTTTCCTTGAAAGAAAACACAGTGGAATGAAACCCTGCTATAGCTACCTCACCATTACAGTCATTCAATCAAGTATCGAAAGGGCTAACAGAAAGCCGGTGGAGTGAGAGGATATGAAATCCCTGCCAATTCCCAGGCTCCACATGTCATGCACGAACTATGGCTGAGAGGGTAGACTTGACACGATCCTACACATCTATCAACTCTGCTCTGAGCCAGTCATTAGATGGGCAAAACAGTGGCCCACTGACAATTCTCCTGCTGACTTTCCCTTTCATCACAGCAGTTCAGGGGAAATCTTAGGTATAACCCATACAATCAACTCTCAATGGCATCATGGTGAGGGCTGTTATTGCTGGGAAAATGAAGTTGCCATTTTCACCCACTGTCAGCATCAAGGAATCGCAGGTCAGATACAAAGTAAAGCTATTCTGTCTTAACCCATCTCATTTAGCTCAGAAAACCATTCCTTACTGCTCTCGTCTGAGCAACATTCAAAGCCAATCTCGGAGGTGAGAGGACAATATGCTGACTACAACACCTAATCTCCCGAATAGTTTTTAAACTGAGGTCAC
Source organism: Squalus acanthias (assembly GCA_030390025.1). Classification (NCBI taxonomy): domain Eukaryota; kingdom Metazoa; phylum Chordata; class Chondrichthyes; order Squaliformes; family Squalidae; genus Squalus; species Squalus acanthias. The sequence goes on from CM059439.1 coordinate 82,659,739, forward strand.
AATTTCAATAGATTATTGAGGCATGTACAGTAAGATAATTGCCATTTAGTAAGCATTACACATTTTGTTGCAGCATTCAATTTGCTAATCTTAGGCTGGAGTCCAATTTGCTACCGTAATCGCACTGTGCAAAAAAGGCGAAGTTAAATGTCAACACCTCAACTGGACCCAGCTTGCTTCCCACTTTGCCCTCTTATATCATTCAAAACTTCAAATCCCAGTGCATATGGGCAGGTACACAAGCTTGTGCACACACAGCATCATCAAATTTTGAGTGAAACAAAACCAAGCCACACACTATGTGCAGCTTGCTCCCTCCAATTGTCACTCCTGCACTCGATTTAGTTGCCAATGCAAGCCGATGAACCCAGGAAGGGGTGTCAGAATCACCAACTAGAGTGAATTCAGTCACATTTGCAGTGTCACCCCTGCATATTATACTGGCTGGAATGTATAGAATCATAGAAACTTACAGCACAGAAGCAGGCCATTCGGCCCGTCGAACCTGTTTGAAAGAGCAGTCATGCTTAGTCCCACATGCCCGCATTTTGTCCGTAACCCTGTAAATTCCTCGTCCACAAGTACCTGTCCAACTCCCTTTTAAAGTTATTTGTGGAATTAGCTTCCGCCACCTTTTCAGCTAGAATGTTCCAGATCCCGACAACTCAGTGAAAAAAATTCTCCTCACTTCCCCTCTAGATTTTTTGCCAATGATTTTAAATCTATGACCTCTGGTTCTTGACCCATTCGCCAGAGGGAATAGTTTTCCTCTATCTCCTCTGTCAAAACCTCTCATCATCTTGAAAACCTCTATTAGGTCACCTCTTACCCTTCTGTGTTCCAAGGAGAACAGTCCTAACTTTCCCAACCTCTCCTCAGAACTGAAGTCCCTCATCCCTGGGAACATCCTGGTAAACCTCCTCTGTACCCTTTCTAAGGCCTTTACATCTTTCCTGAAGTGTGGTGCCCAAAATTGCCCACAATACTCCAGCTGAGGCCTAACCAGTGATTTATAAAATTCAAGCATGATCTCTGTTTTTATATTCTATTCACGCTATGTAAACACCTTATCAACTTGCCCTGCCAACTTTAAGGATTTGTGTATATGGAGAACAAGGTCTCTCTAATCATCTGCACTTTTCAAAATCATGCCTTTATAGTATACTGTTTTTCCATATTAGTCCTCCTAAAGTGCATCGCTTCACACTTCTCTGCATTGAACGCCATCTGCCATGCTTCTGCCCATTTCACCATCCTGTCTATGTCATCCTGAAGCCTATAACTATCCTCATCACTATCTACAATTTTGCCAAGTTTTGTATCATCTGCAAACTTTATAATGCTGCTCCCTACACCAGAGTCTAGGTCATTTATAAAAGTTGAAAAGAGTAATAGACCCAAAACTGACTTGGGGAAAACCACTGCACACCACCTCCCAGTCTGAAAATCATCTGTCCATCACCACCATTTGCTTCCTATCACTAAGCCAATTTTGTATTGATAACACCACTTTCCTCTTAATTCCATGGGCTTCCATCTTCTTTAGTCTCCTGTGTGGCACTTTGTCGAATGCCTTCCGAAAGTCCATATGTACATCTACTGCGCTACCTTGATCAACCTTCTGTTACCTCCTCAAGGAATTCAAACAGGTTAGTAAGATATGAAAAGAAAATATTGCAGATGCTGGAAATCTGAAATACAAACAGAAAATGCTGGAGACACTCAGCAGGTCAGGCTGCATCTGTGAAGAGAGAAACAGAGTTAACGTTTCAGGTCGAGACCTTTCGTCAGAGCTGGGAAAAAAGCAGGAAATGGAACAGATTTTTAAGCAAGTGTAGGGGCTGGGAAAGGGGGGAGGGGATGAAAGAACAAAAGGGAAGGTCTGCGATAGGATAGAAGGCAGGAGAGGTTAAGAGACATTAAGAGATATTCAAGGCAAAAGGAGATGGTAATGGGACAGGTTAAGAAACAAAGGATGGCTCTAGATGAAGTGTGAATTGCGCTGGCAGAATGAAAGACAGCTGCCATGTGGGAGAGAAGAACAGACACAAACAAAAGGTGTGGATAAAAAATATATATATGATCGGGGCCGAGGTTATGATCTGAAATTGTTGAACTCTATGTTGAGTCCAGAAGGCTGTAAAGTGCCTAATCGAAAGATGAGGTGCTGTTCCTCGAGCTTACGCTGAGCTTCCGTGGAACAATGCAAGAGGTCGAGGACGGTGAGGTCCGAGTGGGAGTCACCGTCCTCGGCCTCTTGCATTGTTCCACGGAAGCTCAGCGTAAGCTCGAGGAACAGCACCTCATCTTTCGATTACGCACTTTACAGCCTTCTGGACTCAACATAGAGTTGAACAATTTCAGATCATAACCTCGGCCCCGATCATATATATATTTTTTATCCACACCCTTTGTTTGTGTCTTTTCTTCCCTCCCACATGGCAGCTGTCTTTCATTCTGCCAGCGCAATTCACACTTCATCTAGAGCCATCCTTTGTTTCTTAACCTGTCCCATTACCATCTCCTTTTGCCTTGAATATCTCTTAATGTCTCTTAACCTCTCCTTCCTTCTATCCTATCACAGACCTTTCCTTTTGTTCTTTCATCCCCTCCCCCATTTCCCAGCCCCAACACTTGCTTAAAAATCTGTTCCATTTCCGGCTTTTTTCCAGTTCTGACGAAAGGTCTCGACCTGAAACGTTAACTCTGTTTCTCTCTTCACAGATGCTGCCTGACCTGCTGAGTACCTCCAGCATTTTCTGTTTTTATTTTAGTAAGATATGATGTCTTTAACAAATCCACGCTGGCTCTCCTTGATTAACCCCTGCCATTCCAAATGAAAAAGTTTATTTTGTCCCTGAGAATGGTTTCCAATAACTTCCCCATCACTGATGTTAGGCTGACTGGCCTGTAGTTTCCTGGTTTATCCCTCTCCCCTTTCTTGAATAGTGGTATAACAATTAGCAACCCTCCAGCACTACTCCTGTACCCAATGAAGATTGAAAGATTGTGACCAATCCCTTTGCTATTTCTACCTTTACTTCTTTCAGCAACCTAGATGCATTCCATCCAGACCAGGTGACTTACCAACTTTCAGTTCTGCTAATCTCTTTAGTACATTTTCTCTATCTGTTGCTATCCTGTCCTTAACCTCCCTCTCCTCTTAGTGCATCCTTCACATCATCTGCTTCCTTTGTGAAGATGGTGTGTATCCCAACATGAATATGCAGTTTTCTTTAGGGCCTGATATGAAGGACATGAGCACTGCTGTCCTTCAACCAACTGCCAATCTATGTTGCCACATTCACTAATACCGTGCAGTTTAATTTTTTCAACACCCTTCCTAGGCAGCATCTTAGCAAATGCCTTTTGAAAATCCATATATACAAAAACCACTGCATTTTCTTGATCAATAGACTCAAAACGCCATTAAATCAGTCAGACATGACTTGACTTTCACAAATTTCTGTCTGGCTCTCCTCAATTAACCCATGTCTTTTGAAGTGAATATTAATTTTTATCCTGTATCATGGCCTCTTGAAGCTTACCCACCACCCACATTCGGCTGACTGTTCTACAGTGACCTGATTTATCCCTTTCTCCCTTCTCGGAGAGGCATTAAATTTGCAACTCCTCTAGTTCTCTGAGACAAGTTCTATATGCAAGGATGTTTCAACGACTGTGGTCAGAGTTTCTGCTGTATCCTCCCTGACTTGCTTCAGCATTCCAGTTGTACGTCATCAGAGCATGATGCCTATTGCACGTAAAGTTTCAGCACTACTTCCTTACCTCTAAATTAGCCTATCGAATTGTTCCATCTCCTCTTCTACCCTTTAATTCACACTATCACACGCTTCTGTGAAAACCGAGGCCAAGTACTCGTTCAGTATCTTTGTTCTTTCATTCTCCATGGGATTTCTTTTACCATCTCTAATCAGCCCTCGCCTTTCTTAAACTATTCTTTTACTTTTGATATGTTTACAAGCTGCTTTACCATTACCCTTTGTGACCTGCCAGTCTTCATTCATAACTCCTCTCAGCATCCTAATATTTGTTGTCCTCCATTTCCTATACTTCACTCCATTTTTTGGTAGTATAAACCCGAGATTTGCCTGCAAGTCTTTCAATTTTAATTCCTCTAAATATTTAAGGAACTCCAGCTTTTGCTGCACCTCCGCTGTGTCTTGTGGGAGAATGTGGAGTCTGTACCATAAGCATTGCTTATGTAATGTTTCCCATTGTTAGTCCACTGTCTTTTCTGTCAATGCCAGGAGATAAAAATTACTAACAGATGGGAAAAGGGAGCCAAAAAAAGCCCCCATGAAAAAGATCTGAACAGCCAAACTCAATTTTGCGGATACAGTAACTCCATCATCTCAACAGTAAATCTTCATCCGATATTCAGTTCAGCTCCTTAGGCACATTTATACTCCCGTGCTACATATTAAACATTTCCTTCACTAATTTTCTAGAGATTAAGAATGTATATGGAAACGAAATACACCAATTTTCCAAAGACAAAATTAGACTTGACCAACCAAATTTGCTTTCTGTCAATTGTATTACAATAGGTCTGCACACAGTTGAAAGTTTTCTGAGCTGTCCTCATATTCTTCGTTAATACTTCTCTACCTGTACTCTTGTTGTCGTAACAGTTTGTCACCTCCCTTTAAAAGCTAACAGCTTCAAAGACTGGCATGTTCATTTCAGAATGTATTCAAAAATACCAGCAGCCTGTTTCCACCCCTGCCACAGTACCGAAACGGCTCTTATCAAAGTCACAAATGACATCCTATGTGACTGTGACAAATGTAAACTATCGCTCCTCATCCTTCTCGACCTGTCTGCAGCCTTTTACACGGTTGACCACACCATCCTCCTCCAACGGCTCTCCACCATCGTCCAGCTGAATGGGACTGCACTCGCCTGGTTCCATTCTTATCTATCTAATCGTAGCCAGACAATCACCTGCAATGGCTTCTCTTCCCGCTCCTGCACTGTTAGCGCTGGTGTCCCCCAAGGATCTATCCTTGGCCCCTCCTATTTCTCACCTACATGTTGCCCCTCGGCGACATCATCCGAAAACATAGCGTCCGTTTCCACAAGTACGCGGACGACATCCAGCTCTCCCTCACCACCACCTCTCTCGACCCCTCCTCTGTCTCTAAATTGTCAGACTGCTTGTCCGACATCCAGGACTGGACGAGCAGAAATTTCCTCCAATTAAATATTGGGAAGACCGAAGCCATTGTCTTCGGATTGCCGCCACAAACTCCATTCCCTCGCCACCGACTCCATCCTTCTCCCTGGCAACTGTCTGAGGCTGAACCAGACTGTTCGCAACCTCGGTGTCATATCTGACCCCGAGATGAGCTTCCAACCAGATATCCGCGCCTATTTCCACCTCCAGAACATCGCCCGACTCCGTCCCTGTCTCAGCTCAACTGCTGCTGAAACCCTCATCCATGCCTTAGTTACCTCTAGACTAGATTATTCCAATCCACCCCTGGCCAGCCTCCCATGTTCTACCCTCCATAAACTTGAGCTCATCCAAAACTCTGCTGCCCTTGTCCTAACTCGCACCAAGTCCCCTTCAGTCATCACCCCTGTGCTCGCTGACCTGCATTGGCTCCCGGTTAAGCAGCGCCTCTATTTTAAAATTCTCATCCTGGTTTTCAAATCCCTCCGTGGCCTCGCCTCTCTATCTCTAATCTCCTCCAGCCCCACAACCTTCCGAGATAAATGTCTAATATGTGGCCTCTCGAATATCCCCAATTTCAATCGCTCCACCATTGGTGGCTGTGCCTTCAGCTGCCAAGACCCTAAGTTTTGGAATTCCCTCCCTAAACCACTCCGTCTCTCTACCTTTTTCCTCCTTTAAGGCGTTCATTAAAACCTCTCTCTTTAACCAAGTCTTTGGTCATCTGTTCGAATATCTCCTTATGTAGCTCGGTGTCAGATTTTGTTTTATTACGCTCCTGTTAAGCGCCTTGGGACGTTTTGCTGCGTTAAAGGCGCTATATAAATACTTCTTGTTGCCCAGATAAGATGGAAATATTGGCTTTCTTCTGACTATGAGTCAGTCTCAACTCAGATTTCCTTGGGCCATAAAGCACAAAAATGTCCCCAACTGGCACACAATCAGCAGCATCACTCTGAGGTTAGAGAAAGGCTGCTGTGCAAAATGGACTAAACTCACACTGATGCCCATGGGACAGAACAAAGTGAGTTTTACTCTAAAGTTAAGTGAATGATAGCTGATCTGGAGGTGCTCAATGCACAGTGAAGGACAAAATTAGCAAAATAAACTGTCCCATTCCCCAGAACTGACATCTTTCATCTGGAGAAAATAACCTCCCCATATGATGCAAACAAAGGCTGTACATGGTTGTAATTTTCCCATACTGATACTCCACTATAAACCCCATCAGAACACTTCAGACGGAGCTGCTCAGGTAAATACAGGAGGCATGGGGAGGGCTCATTATAAATTTGATCTAGTGTTCTGTTAGAACAAAAGTAGATTAATCTCAGAGTCTGACCTTCCTTCACACATCACCAGCAATATCAGCACCACTGTCAATCATCCATCATGAACTTTCTGCATATCTCACCCTCTGGGTTGGTTCCCCGATTAGAGGGCTGGCTGGCTTGGTGATTAAGTTGCATGCTGCATGCTCACTTTATGCAGAAATACAACCACTATCAATTTTGTTAAGTTCCTACGCTGTGCATTAGTGGAAACTGTCTATTAATGCATTAACGTGCAGACATTCTGCAGAACAGCGAGGAGAATTCTATCTAATTTTATTTCTCACTGAATGTCACAGATAACAATAGCTATCTAGCAAATACTCAACTCAAATTCCTTAGCCGATTAATGACTGCAACCAATGATATCCAAATTCACAACAACATATACACGGTCTAATGTTATTTGAAAAAGGATGTCAGGCTGTATCAGTGCACTGACTCAAAAAGGTCAAAATTGAATTTTAACACTCATGATGAAAGTAGATTGATTACTTCAGAAGTCCTATCTCGAAAAACAGACCCTTCATACAGCCTGGTTGCAGCCAAACGAGGGCTCTTAAATTTGCAGTTCCGCTCCAATGACGGAATTCAACATGCGAATGCAGTTATCACTGCCACTGTATGGTCAATTTTACTGAGGTTGCACAGAATGGCCTTCTCCAACCATTCAATGCACACTTCTGTTGTTCAAGGAGTGGAGTCCCAAAATAAACAATTTTCAGTTATATCAATAAATTATTTTTAAAACTCAGTTATTGAGGAGAATAAGAAAGGAATTTTGACAGCTTCAGCTCACGTCCTTGACGTGGTAAACTCTACGCACGGGTGATCCTGAATACCCAACTCAATTAAAGGGCCAGAAGCTATCCAACACCACACCCTGTCTGGCTCCACCTCAATCAAGAACGAGGATACTATCCCACCCTGTCGAGTGCATTTTCTAGTGTCTGTCCCAAAAGGAAAGCCAGTACCCAGAAAGCTTAAACTCCTCATCCTTTGAATATGAGACATATCATCATTCTTCCACATTAATGTAATGGTAGTTATGTTTATAACCAACTGCTGCAAAGGCAAAACATACAGCAACAGATGACTTCTGAATCCCAACATTTTCTGCGCTGTGGACGTAAGGCAAGGCACTTGAACCATGAGCTGGTCCAACACCAATCTACCCAGCTCCCCTCAAGGCTACAACATTCAGCAATGCAAAGATACGGTTAATCTGGAAATGATACTCCGATACTTCTCCATTACTTACCAGGTTCAGAAGTCTGAACATGTATCAGCTCATCTAAACTCGTTAGCAACATCACTTGCTCAAACAACTGCAGCACTGGGTAATATATGGGGGCTGAATAAATGCTGCTGTACAACTGGACATTGGCCTCCCTCCATACAAGGAAGCTACTAGTCAAAAACACTTCAATGCTTGTGTTCCACTTGGACAATGTAGAACATCAATACCATCACACCAACTGCTCAGTCAAATCCCTTCAATTCAAGATTGTTTGAATGAGCCTTGGGCAAGTTAAGTAAAGGAAAGTTCTGCATGAAAGGTTGCTGCTCAAGTTTAAGGCAGTTGATAACCGAGGTAAAACTTGCAGCTGGATAAGGACTTGGTTGCAATGGGTGTGAATCAGGTTGAGATGATGTACTGAATGCTGTGCCCCTACTGTTTATAATCTATATTAATGACCTGGACTCAGAAATGCAAAGCAAATTGGTCAAATTCGCATAAGATGCTAAACTTGCGGGTAAGGTATAATCAAGTCTCATGTGGCAGCCAGGAAACTACAGAGCAACCTGGACAAAACCTGCAACTGGGCAGATCAAGTGAAAATTACTAACATACTGGAAGAAATAAAAACTGGGGTACACACTCAAGGAATGGCATTGAACAAGCTGAGAGAAATCCAGGAGTAGTAGTAAACTCAACACTTTGCATGTAAGGTTTGTGGAAGAGCAATCAACAAAGCAAAGAGAATGTGGAGCTGTATTTTGTTCAGCAGAACACTGAAGCCATCATGGTAAAGGTGTGTGGTGCTCTGGTCAGGCTACACAATGAAAAACTACATTCAAAACTGGTCACCAAGGTACAACAGAAATGTCCAAGCTCTGGAAGTGGTGCACAATGGGCCATGAAGAAAAGCGAGAGAGAAAGAGGGAAATTGGATTAAGTTACAATTCTTTCGGAGAACAAGGACAGAAGCAATGGGCCGAATAGCCTCCTTCTATGCTGTAAAATTCAGGACTGCAGGAACTCAAACTTCTCAGCCTTCTAAGGATTTGGAACTTTACAGGGGCATACAAGATACCAAATGGAACAGAAAAGGATTATTATTTCAAGTTAAACCAGGACAAAGGGACAGAAATACAAGTTAGTAAAAGGCAGATTCCGAATTGATGTTAGGAAGCATTTGTTCACACAAAAGTAGTTAATACCTGGGGTAGGGATAGAAGGGCAAAAAGCTCCAGAATCAATCATTCAAGAGTTACTTAGATGCTGTGATGAGGGGATCATAGGTATCCATGGAAGGATCAGCAAGATAAGCTGAATCTGTATGTAGCTTGTGCAAATAAGATGGACAATCAAGAATGTCTCCATCTGCAGTGACACCACTCCTGATCAAAGCTCAAACTGCATTTTCCCCTAGTTCTATACTGGTTCTTACCCACCCAACAGCTTAACCCATTTGACTCGCAACAATTACAGAAAAGATTTGAAAAAAATGCAAGTATTCCAGAGTGAAGAGTTTTGTTTGGAGGGGGGGGGGGGGGGGCAGAGGAGGGGAGAGAGAGGAAAAAAGGCCAACTTTCGCAAACATTTTTTTAAAAATTCTTCATTAAACGCAGTTTGCCATGTTCCACCAGATTTGACCTTTTCTGGAATAGTGTACATTGAAAGCTTGAGGCTCCCTCCCAGGCATAAAGTAAGGATTTTTTCCTCATCTTCTGCCTATTGGCAATGCATACATAATGACGGTTACCAGTGTGACTCAATCTCACCTCCTCTTCCCTGTTCAGAAGAATCATCTGGCTGTCAGTCAGCATGCAATATTTCTGATCCCAGGCTGTTTCTGTGTATGGGGACTGGCCACATGACAGTCTGTGTGTTGGAGGACCTTTCACATCTGCAAATGAAAAGACACAGAAAAAAATCAAATACTAATCTCTGAAAACTTCAAAAAAGCCAAATACAATCCACATTTCCAGCATTTTTACTAGTGTAACAATTTCCTCTCTGTTCCCTACCCGTTGAAAACACTTCTGCGCCTCTATTTTCAATCTCGTAGGCTTCAGAATATCAACCTTCAGCAAGGCAAGGGAGTGAGCTCCAAGGAGGATGAGAGAAGGTCAAGTTTTACCGTTAAGAGAGAAGGTTAAGAGGGCACCTGATCAAGATGTATAAAATATTAAACTGTATGGACATTGCTTCAGGGAAAGTCAGGTCCATAGGACATGAATTCAAATTTGTGGAAAGTAACTGTAAAACCAAGTTGTTCGATTTTTTTTTTAAACTCAAAAGGTGATATATGTTTAGAATAAACTGCCAGGCAATGTAGTGCAGACAAGGACATCATGCAAGTTCAAAATCCAGCTGGATGCTAGACTGGGAGAGTTTGAGACTAGAGGGACAAGCTTAATGGACAAATGGCCTTCTCCATCATTGACCACTGTTACGGTCTTAACATGAAAAATTTTTTAAATGGACATGTCTCCACATTTACCATTGATAATGCCTAGTAGGTCGTGAGTGTACTCATGATGAAATGACATCCCTCCAAGTGTTATCAATAAGCTTAGTTAATAAATTATCAAAACACCACACAAAAATTGCACCTCAGCTATTATACTTTACAGTTGTGTGGCATGCTTCATTCATCACCTAAAATTGCTACTCCAGTGACAGACCTGTAACCACCTGTACACGCTGGTGTTATGTAGCTTACAATAATACTCTGTGCAAATACAACCAAAGTTTCCAAGAAGAAAGTGCATAGCAGCAATGCTAGGTGTCTATTGACAGTTCAAGTGGACATTGCATTGCATGAAAATCTCTCAGCCACATGATAGCTCAATTACCCCCTTTACCAAATGAAGCACTTCACGACTGGGGCCCAATTGAGCATCAACAGATCTCAACCACGAGATAATTGGGTCTGAATGTTGAAGGGTGGGATTCAAATCCCCACATTTCTAGTACGGGGGTCCCATGCTCTGTTGGAGATACTTCGCTGCCTCAATTTAACAGATTAAAACCACTGGGTAAAGTAATTTTCAACAAACACTAATAAGACTTCACAATGATTGCTCAGCCTGGGAGAACAAAAGACAGTCTCTGAACTTAACAAGACAGCCAGAAGACTACACAGTCACCAACTGTGATCACCTGGACCTTTTGGCTAATTCTTTGTCATGTTGCAAACTATTAGTTCAAATGAGACTAAAAATAAAAACTGTGTGATCAGAGCAGTCTGAAATTTAAATCCCATTTCTAATAGTGATACACAGATCCAAGGATCAGGGGTGCACTGCTTCACATGCTGCATTTTGTGTTTAGCCAGCCATCTCAAATTGTACAATACTAAATCCCGGTGTCTAACAGAAACCTTTTGGAATGGCCTTTTTGGGGAGCAGTGGACTGATCCACCTCCTTTACAGCACGACTGTTGTCACCGTGGCTTTCAACACGTCTATCACTTCAAGTGCCATCACCAACAGCAGTATCGATTACAGCTAACGTTTCAAATACATGCAATAGACTTTAACCACAGACTTAGCTAGCAAATAGGAGAAGCAAAACACTCATCACCTTTTGTCATTTGGTTTGACTCAGCAGTTACGTAACCCCACCCCCTCACCCGCCCTACCCTTCAAAAAGAAAACAATGGCCCAGATTTTGCTGGGGGGGGGGGGGGGGAAACGTGTGAATGATGCATGACGTTAGTAATGCGCAAATTGGCCAGCAACTTGGTGAGGAAGAGCTATAAATTGCTCATCGATTTGCGTCGCTCCACTGTTAGCTTCACGAAAATGGCATCTCGCCTTAAACCTCCCTGTGATTTTCATGAAATTGCTGCATTTGCACATTAATTGCCCATTAAACTCACTACAGAAAGTTAAGTCTAGTAACCAACAGCGCAAGTATCTTTTTTACCGATGTAATTGTTAATGACTGCCAATCAACCTCTCTGGCCAAGAAAGTGAACAATCAAAAAGTGTGGAGTCTCATTGCTTCAGATAGTGAATTGTTGTTGGAGTTTTTAATGCCACATTTTAAATGTAATTTTTTTCTTACTTCCCCCTTGTTTCTTTTTTCTCTCTCTTAATCCAATAATTCTTCTCTCTTTATTTCTCTTTCTGTACCTCATCTGACATTGACTGTGTCAGAATTGGCACCAGTTCTGACAAAGGGTCATCGACCTGAAACGTTAACTCTGTTTCTCTCTCTACAGATGCTGTCTGACCTGCTGAGTATTTCCAGCATTTTCTATTTATATTTCAGATTTCCAGCATCCGCAGTATTTTGCTTTTGTACTGACATTGAATTCACCCTCCTTCTCAGTCCTTGCTCTGTTTATTTCTCAATCCTTTAATCTCATTGGTTAAGGAGATGCACTGTTTGTCCCATTGTTCACCAAGGTACCAGATGCCCTGTTGCCCTCACTGCGCCATTACCAGCTCGCACTTCCAGCAACTAAACAAGTTTAACTAACTGGCCACGCAGCGAGATACTCCGCTCCAGCAAAATCTGGCCCAAAGAATGTGTAGTGTTGTGTGCCTCCTTGAAGTGTCCAATACCACCCGTCAGCTCTACTCCAATATTCAACATCAAACATTTGCAGAAATCAGTTGTGCAGATAAACTACAGATTTTAAAACAGAGATTCGTGTATAGCACCAAGTTCCGAGAGACATGGGGTCATGCGCCACCTTCACGATACTCAAAGCTCAGCTTATGCTTCAATGATGAATTTGCATTGTTGACCAGGTCTTCAGATGCAAATTCTTTGTTTTGTAAAATAAATTTGTATTGGGAAAAGAGCAAAAATAAAAAGCCAGCGTGATGTGCTTGCACAGAACATCAAAGCTCACGATGAATTCAAGTGACTGTGTACCTGCAACCCTATTCCCCACATAAATAAATCTCACTGAAAATAAGAATTGCCCGATCACCGAGCCCTTCAGGATCTGATGCATTTCTTCTTGCGTTCTCTCCACCTCCAAGCTACGTATCCTCAATATCTTAGAGGTTGTCAAACAGTTCTCTGAAACCCACTTAAGAGCCAGAGAATAGAGAGACACCGTAGGGGGACCAGACAAGGTGCATGTTATTAACACGGTGTCCTGCTGCTTCATCACATTAAAGGTTTACATGCGGATACATGTTGAATTTAAATTATATCAACACAAGCACACTCCTGCAGCACAGAAACAATGCTGTCTGCCTATTCTATATACGGGACTGATCTAAAAAATTTAATTACCTAATAAATACACCTAACAAAAGCTCTGACACGGTAAGAATTCCACATCCATGTGCTACTGCTCATTAGGTCTTGCTCCTTCTCTTTTCCAACCCTTTTCACGCCAGATGTCAAATGTTTTCTGTTCCCAAGCCTCTTGCAACATGCTTCTGTAAGTCACTGAAGGAATTGCCTTCTTTGGAAGGAACTTTAGAAAATTACTGCACCTGGAAACCATGACTGCAAAACTGTGCCCCTTCACTCTGTGGCATGCGGCATTTGGACACCTACATCATATGCTACTGGTATACCAGTTACAAACACATTGCATCATGTAGCAGCATACACAGAGAGCTAACTGGTACTTATTGAGTTAAATCAGCTCTCGGAACTAAGTGAAACATCAACAAATTCCAACATTGTCATTCTGGAGGTGCTGCTTTTCAGAGGATTATGCAATAACTTGCATTTCCTCCAAGCTGCATGTATTGAATTTTAGTTTATATGTTCATACACAGAAATAATTAGGTTAAAGTTCTGCTATATGTTGTCGGTATCCATCATGCATCACATATTAAACAGAGCAGCTGGCAAGCTGCAACAGCAGCGCAAAATCCAACTCAACTTTACCTGAAATCTCAGCTGCACATGATTTAGAACGGAAGTACTGCAACCGCCTTTTCAGACCTACACGATCCATCTGGAATTGCCAACCTCAGCATCCAATTCTTCAATATTTTGGACACTTGCAGCAGTGAAGAGTCCCTGAGAGGTCTAAAAGGAACAACTCTATGCAGCACTGGGTGTACTGGTCACTGCTCCATTCAACAGCAATGAGCAGCCATCGCATCAGTCTGCAGGTCACATAACCCCGGCCTCTCACAGACGCTGTACCTTCTCAGCTCAGGTGAACACATTCATTTCCCTGCAATCAGAAATACTGCAACACAGTCCCTGGCACAGATCTGAGCAAACCTACTCCCCCTCCCCCTTTTCAAAAGCACTACATCACATTCACAGGATCTCATGACGTCCAACTCCGTGTGTGAGAGGAATACACGAACTGTGCAGCCTGCAACATCCTCACGCACCAAATGCAGCTCAAATTGACTTCAGCCTGATATCAACATTGAACATTCAGATCAAATACATCCCAGAAAGTGTTTGCAGGATGTGATTATTAAGGTGCTGCTGACCAGATTCAGCTATGATTTTCTCAGTTACAGTCATCTATGTCCCAGTTCTCTGACTCCATCAATAAATACAGGGTCATGTATTCACACTTCAGTGGAAAAACTTTATTCAGACACAGTACGTCAGATTTTCAAACCTGGCTATGTCAGAGTTTTTTTAAAAAAAATCACTTTTCTTGTTATAAACCTACCCCAAACCATCATGCCAATTTCCACTGAAATAATGAGAAATTCTTAGCAGTGAAAGGTTATATTTGATTTTTTGCGGGGGTGGGGGAGCAGAGAGCAGATACAATCAGTTTGCTAGGCACTAAGAATTTTAGATAGAAGAATGGAATTATTCTAACAAATTGAGAATAGAGCACAATCAAACAAAAGGAATGCAAAGTACAGAAAGTACTTTCTTTCTCCCATTTATGACCTTGGATCGCTTTGTAAAGTCCCCTCAAACACCTCCGAGAGACTGAAAAGCCAAGCCCATCAAGTCCTTGCTCAGAGCCTTTGCCTCTAACTAGAGGAATCCACCTCATTCTCTTCTTCATTGCCTGTAGGGTCCCCTTGTGCTGTGGCAACACAAACTATACACAGCAATCCAAATTCAGCACGAGATCTGGGTATTTCAACTCAACTGATTTGGCAATATAACTCTGTATTGCTTTGTTTAGTCGTAGTGAGGAACACGGCAACTCACACATGATGGAATGTTTCAACTTGAGCACTAACAAGTCCTATCGCATCCATCAAGATGTCACTTCTGTTTTTATTTGCAATATAGAGTACCTTGCATTTATCCAAATTGCACTTCATTTATCGTTTAGGAGTCTCGGAGCAAACCCTGACAAGATCCTGAGCCCACAATTGAATCTAGCATGCTATCAATTTTAACTACCTTTCACTAAAGGACGGTTCCAGGTCAGTTATAATTATCAGGCATGGGAAGGGACTCAATACAGACCCTGGGAACCCCAGTCAATAGCTACGCCCATTCTGAACCTTAGAACTAGACAAAGCTTGAGTAAATAAGTTCTTTTATTTGATTAATATTTTTGACAACAGACTAAAAGGTCTATAATTGCCTGTTTTCATCCTCTCAGAACCTCTCCAGGAGTCGCTGACTTCTTCAAAATGGACAGACCTTGAAAAATCTACATCCTATCTCTAAGTATCCTGCAGTGAAGTTCACCTGCCCCAGGAGATTTATTAGTTTCACCGAATAAATCTCAGCTCACCTACAATTCTCAAAGTCCCTGAACACACATGTTTGCTGTTGATATTGGATGGTATATAGTACATGTCCTGCAAGTTGTCATTATTTAGCTTGTTAACTTCTCCATTGTTAATCCTCCTGATGGATCACCGAGGGCTTTAGGCTTCCACCCTACTTAGCCTCTTGCTGTTATTGCACTGGAAGATATTTTTGGTATTATGTTGTGTGTCTCCAGTTTGCTCTTTAACTGACCACTACAAACCACTCGAGCTTTGTTCTCACACGTCCATCCCATCCTAATTTTCTTGCCACCTGTCCTGAAGACATCAACTTAACATGCACATCAGCAGCCATCCAATACCTCAGCCAAATGGTCATTCTTCACGCGAGCCTAGGCAGTTGAGCTCGATTCTGTCCTCACCCAATATCTACCAATCATCACATTGTGGTAGGAATCACAAGATATCAATAGTGGAAACGCTGTCTGATTTCTTTCTAATCTATGGATGCGGAGGCCATTTCAGAACCTGAACTACTACTTCAGCTGAGGTCTGCTAACTTCACACAGGTAATCAAGTCTGCAACCTTGCTCGTCTGTGTGGCACAGTATCACTCCATACCATACATTTACCAACTATCCATTAATTTGCTGTGGGAAAATGCAAGTAGAGACCAAAAACTCCTCATAGAGAAGAGAAAATTGGAGAAAGAATCATCTCTGGCCACTCTCGCATCCCTCCCAGACACTTGAACTGAATCTACTTTGTTTACACCCCTTTCTTCTCCCACTGCCATTTAAATCTTCCTATACAACACATCATTCACCAATGAAAGTGGTACGCAGGCAACTTACCATATGCTGCCATCTTGTACATCAATCAACAGTCTCAAATTCAACAGGCCAGGATTCCAGTTAAGAATAATGGCATGAAATTTGAGTGGAGTGGAGTAATGTTAAACTCAGCTAACACCACGAGTGCCACATATTGCTGTATTATAGCATCAGCCATGGCTCAGTGGTAGCACTCTCACCACTGAATCAGAAGGTTGTGAGTTCAAGCACCATTTCAGAGACAGGAACACACAATCTGAAGAAGTTTTGCAGTGTTGGAGGTAGTGCCTTTTGGATGAGATGTTCAACCGAGGTCCTTTCTGCCCCCTCAGGTGGCTGCAAAAGATTTCATTACACTATTCAAAGAGCAGGCGAGTTCTCCTGGTGTCCTGGCCAACATTTATCCTTCAACCACCACCACTGAAACAGATGATCTGGTCATTTATATCTCTGCTATTTGTGGGACCTTATGTTTCCTACATTAAAACAGGGCCTGCACTTGAAAAATACTTTATTGGCTGGTTCCATTCTTATCTATCCAATCGTAGCCAGAGAATCACCTGCAATTGCTTCTCTTCCCACCCCCACACCGTTACTTCTGGAGTCCCCCAAGAATCTATCCTTGGTCCCCTCCTATTTCTCATCTCTCAGCTGCCCCTCGGCAACATCAGGTTCTACATGTACGCCGATGACACCCAGCTCTACCGCACCACCACGTCTCTCGACCCTACCACTGTATCTGATTTGTCACACTGCTTCTCCGACATCCGATAAGCAGAAATTTCCTCCAACTAAATATTGGGAAGACTGAAGCCATGGTCTTCGGTCCCACTGCAAACTTTGTTCCCTAGCCACCAACTCCATCCCTCTCCCTGGCAACTTTCTGAGGCTGAACCAGACTGTTCGCAACCTTGGTGTCGTATTTGACCACGAGATGAGCTTCCAACCACATATCCACTATATTATCAAGACCGCCTACTCCACGTCTGTAACATCGCCCAACTCTGCCCCTGCCTCAGCTCATCTGCTGCTGAAACCCTCATTTGTACCTCTGGATTGATGATTCCAATGCTCTCTTGGCTGATCTCCCATCTTCCACCCTCCATAAACTTGAGCTCATCAAAAGCTCTGCTGCCCATATCCTAACTCACACCAAGTCTTGTTCACCCATCACCCCTGTACTCGCTGACCTACATTGGCTCCCATCTGGCAACACCTACATTTCAAAATTCTCATCCTTGTTTTCTAATCCCTCCATGGCCTCGGTCCTCACTATCGCTGCAACCTCCTACAGTCCCAGAAGCCTCCAAGATCTCTGCGCTCCTCCAATTCTGGCCTCCTGCGCATCCCCGATTTCAATCACACCACCATCAGTGGACGTGCCTTCAGCTGCATAGGCCCTAAACTATGGAATTCCCTCCATAAAGCTCCCCACCTCTCTGCCTCTCTCCTTAAAATCTACCTTTTTGACCAAGCTTTTGGTCATCTGCCCTAATATCTCCTTATGTGGCTCGGTGTCAAATTTTGTTTGATAACGCTCCTGTGAAGCGCCTTGGGACGTTTTACTACATTAAAGGCGCTATATAAATACAAGTTGTTGTTGTTGAAGCTCAGAGATGTCCTGGGGTCGTGAAATACGTTATATAAATGCAAGTTTGTTCTTTCTTTTTATGCACATATGATTTCTGTTGAACATGTACTGTCAGGAAAGCAATTTAAATCACTTCCAGTGCTGGTCAGCACTAAGAAAAAGAGAAAATTGTTGTTCAGAAGAAGAAATAGTAGGTCATACACGAATTAATTTTAACGCAACACTCAACTTTACTACGGGGAGTGAAGGGAGCAGAAGATTAAATTTTGGAAAGTGCCAAACAAAATAATTCAGGCGAGAAATATATTAAGAAAAAAGGAGGGGTAAGGGTAATGCGGACCCCTTAAAAGACAGATACAGGTGTTTTTTAAACTTGCTAAATAATTACTTTGTATCGGCGTACACAGTAAAGGATGAGGATAAAGTACCAGAGATACGAGGAAAACTAAGAATAAATCAAGGGGAAAAACTTACTAGATTTAAGACAAGTAAAAAAAAAAAATTCTAACAATGAGACTGAAGATTTACAACCCTCCAGGACCTAATGATTTCCACCCCTGGGTATTAAAAGAAGTGATTGAGGAAATTGGGGATACTTTAGTCACGATCTTCCAAAACTCTCTTCGATTCAGGAATTGTCCCCTTGGATTGGCAAATTGCCAATGTCACTCCATCATTTAAAAAGGCTGGGAGAGAGAAACCAGAAAATTCTAGACCTATTGGGCAAATGTCTGTTGCGGGGAAGTTACTAGAATCTGTCATTTGGGACAGAGTGACTGAGCACTTGAACAATTATGAACTGATCAGAGAGCCAACATGGATTTGTAATGGGTAAGTCGTGTCTAACTATCCTAGTTGAAATTTTTGAGGAGCTCACTAACCGGGTCTGGATGTTATTTATGTGGACTTCCAGAAGGCATTCAATCAGGTTCTGGACAAGAGACGGTCAGCAAAAAAATGAAAGCGCATACAATTGGAGGCAACCTATTGACATGGGTAGGAATTTGGTTAGGAGGTAGGAGACAGAGTTGGGATAATGGATATGTACTGCAATTGGCAGGATGTGAGTAGTGGCATCCTTGAGGGATCTGTACGGGGGGGGGGGGGGCTCAGCTTTTCATGATATTTATCAATGACTTAGAAGGAATAGAGTGTCGTATATCTAAATATGCTGACAACAGTAAGTTAGGTGGCACAGGAACTGCTGTAGATGGGAGCAGAAAGTTGCAAATGGACATTGATAAGATTATGAGTGGGCAAAGCTGTGGCAGATCAAGTTTAGTGTGGGGAAGTATTATATCATCCACTTTGGACCCAAGAAAAATAGATCAGAATATTTTTTAAATGGTGAGAAGCTGGAAACTGTGGAGGAGCAGACTGATTTAGGGGTCCAAGTACAGAAATCACTAAAAGCGAGTAGACAGATAGAAAAAATAATTAAGGCGGCAAATGGAATATTAGCCTCTATCTCAAAGGGGCTGGAATACAAAGGGGTGGAAGCTGTGCTCCAGTTATATAAAGCTCTGGTTAAAGTGCATGTGAAACACAGTCCCCACCGTCTCTGCTTATCTCGGACAGCTGCCTACATCAGGCAAATGGCGCTGACAATTTGCCATTGCCATAGACGTCAATTAATCCATATTAAGCGCACCAACTATTTTGGGCAGTTCAAGCAGCTGCTTGCAATTAAACTGCTCCAAAGCAGAAGTCAAGGCGTGCTTTGAAATGTTATTCCTGATGTGAAAATTGCAAGTACCATTGACTGCTTAACATCTTCTCTGTTGATTACGGTTAACAATTTGAACTTGGAAATCCCATTAGATAATTAGCAAACTTAGGAACAATTGAATCTACATATAGCAAATTAAATTATACTACCATACTTGAGTCCCAGTATAGTAACCTGCCATTGCGTTATACTGCACAAACGCGGCCATTATACGCAGTGGGGACTGTACTGCCTTCAGTTCTGGGCACCGCATTTCAGGAGGATATATTGGCCTTGGAAGGGGTGCATCACAGATTCACCACAATGATATCGGGGCTAAAAGGGTTAAATTATGAGGACTGGTTGCATAGACTAAACTTCTATTCCCTTGCATATTGAAGATTTAAGGGATGATATAATTGTAGTGTTCAAGATGATTAAAGGATTTGATAGGGTAAATACAGAGGAACTATTTCCTCTGGGGGGGGGGGGGGGAGTCGAGAACAATTTTAACCTTAAAATTAGAGCTAGGCCGTTCAGATGTGATGTCAGGTAGCACTTCTTCCCACAAAGGGTAGTAGAAATCTGGACTTTCTCCCACGAAAAGCTGTTGAAGCTAGATCAATTGGAAATTTCAAAATGGGAGATTGATAGATTTTTGTTAGGCAAGGTATCATGGGATATGAAACCAAGGTGGGTAAATGGAGTTAAGATACATATCAGCCATAACTTCATTAAATGGCGGAACAACCTCGAGGGGCTGAATGGCCTACACATGTTCCTAGAAGTGAGCAACCAAATGGTAAAAGCTAAGCTTACATGCATATACTAGACACACTGAACAACTTCTGTGTTAAATACCTCTAATTTAATTCCCCACAGAATAGTAAATGTCAGGCACTATCAAATCAAAACCATCTTAAAAAAAAGTGAAAACAGCACTCGCACCAATTACAATTCAGATGTTGCAGTCTGCATTGTTATAAATTAGATTAATAAAATATGCAATATTAAATACCCAAGACATAAGACAATGTGAAGAAAAGTACTCAACAGCACTTGGCCCTGTGTCACAGTTCAGTCAATTACAATGGGATACAAGCAGTATGTTTTTTTCTCATTCCAAGAGCAGAGCATTTACGGTCATACAATTTACCAACAGTTATGGCCTTTACCTCAGTTGGACACTGTGCTTCCTCGAGCTGTGGCAGCTGGACAACAATAGCACCAGGCTCCAGTCTAAAATCAGAGTTCCATTTAAAGCTCATCATTCCCTTTACAGCTGCCAAATAAAGGCTTTGATCGTGGAAATGACTATAGCCAAGCCTGTCAAAAGGCTTTATAAGATGAACGCCCAGCCACTGAGAATTAAAACAAAAGTTATCCAGTTGCACACAACCGTTATTTGCAGACTGGTAGCACTTTGCACTGAACAAAATTGCAGTTAAATGATTGCAACACAAAAATATTTGCGCCTTCATACCAGTTATTCAATTTTATACTGATCAACAACAAATTATTTGTACCATCAGTCTTGATTCCCTTCCCATGTTGTAGCATTGCTCAGCCAACACACAAGAGGCAGAATCCTTGACAGAGCATTGCACAGCAGACAAACCAACTTAAGGTACTTGCTGGCTGTTATTACCGGAGTTAGATAATAAATGGAAAACTGAAAATATCCTGAAGCATTAATAAGTTAAGTGGCATTAAATTAAT
This sequence comes from Squalus acanthias, assembly GCA_030390025.1. Classification (NCBI taxonomy): domain Eukaryota; kingdom Metazoa; phylum Chordata; class Chondrichthyes; order Squaliformes; family Squalidae; genus Squalus; species Squalus acanthias. Next base: position 82,680,989 of record CM059439.1, read on the forward strand.
CTTCACTTCTCCCCTTCTATTCACTTGTGATTACAAAAGAACACAACAGTCAGCAGTGTCCTGGCAGGGTACAAGTTCAATTCGAGATCTTTGCCACATTATGGAGGATGATTATTTTTGAAGGGGCTAGTGGCGACTGGCAGAACGAAGGGGGGGGAAATCAGAGTTTCTTCCCCCACATGTTCATCCACTTCCTGGAGACTGAGTCAGACTACAATAACACCATCTGAGAGTAGCTCCTTCACCCTCAGTGTCAGCCTGTGACTCAGTTGGTTGCACACTTGCCTCTGAGTCAGAAGGTTGTGGGTTCAAGTCCCACTCCAGGGACTTGAGCACAAAGCTAGGCTGACACTCCAGTGCAGTGCTGAGGGAGTGCTGCACTGTCGGAGGTGCCGTTAAACCGAGGCCCCGTCTGCTCTCTCAGGTGGATGGAAAAGATCCCATGGCACTATTTCGAAGAAGAGCAGGGGAGTTATCCCCGGTGTTCTGGCCAATATTTATCCCTCAACCAACATAACAAAAACAGATTATCTGGTCATTATCACATTGCTGTTTCTGGGACTTTGCTGTGCGCAAATTGTCTGCCGCGTTTCCCACGTTACAACAGTGACTCCACTTCAAAAGTACTTAATTGGCTGTAAAGCGCTTTGGGATGTCCGGTGGTCGTGAAGGGCGCTATATAAATGCAAGTCTTTCTTTTTTTCTCAGGTGTGTGTGACCGAAAGACCAACAGAAGACAGACAGAAAAGTGATTCATATCCTTGCAGAAAAAAGTATTAAGAATTTGGTATCCTTTTGACACTACCTCTGACAAGAAAAATCAGTAAATGAAAGTGCAGAATTACCATTGTTATGATATATGGGTTAGTAACTGCTAACTAGCCAGGAATTGAATACTGCCAGCTCTACGCTAAAATACAACACTGTCCTTACACCACAAGTACCCAGGTGGAGTTTCAATCCTGCACAAGATACCAACTTAGAAAGCCCTTTTATCCACTGCCAGAGAAAAAACAGTTTACCAGTTTGACTCTAGACTCTAGAATAGCTTGCAAGCAGACACCAAATTAGCAGTGTTCCTTGAAATGCCATCAGAAGGAAAAGTAAGGCCGGAATTTTGCTGGTGCTCAGTGGGCGGGATCAGTGGCGGGTCGCAGTTAAATGTAAATTGATTGACAGCGGGTCGGGAACCCACCATTAAATTGCGCACACTTGCCTTTCCCGATGTCGAGTCTGTCAGCGCTGAGCAAACCCAACAGGCAGCGGCGGGGGGAGCCAATTTAAATGATTAGTGGCTTGTTTACAGCCACTTAACAATGGTTTTAAACTAAACTTTTGAATTTGACAGCTTGCCCATGGTTTCACGCTGTTGCTAGACCATGTCTGTGAAGCGGAGGTGGGAGGTCAGTGGCCATTGAATCAGCTGTTGAGTTGACAGCTTCAATGTACAGTAAAAGCTCCCACCTTAGAGATGTCTTCTCTCAGCCACATGCTCTTCCTCACTGCATTTCCACAACAGATTCACCATGCTGCAAGTCTGTACACAAGTTTCCATCCAGTCTGACCTCATTACCTCTCACCCCATTGACAGATTGCTTCTGTCATCTCTACTTCACCTGCCATCTATTCCATCAGCATGGGTGCCCTTTATACTGTCTCACCTTGGTCCTCAGAATCCCACCACGATCAGCCCCAACACCAGCAGCACCAACAACACCAACCTTCTCGGCAATCAACTGATGCTGCACAGGACAGAGGGCATCAGCACCTGATCATATTGCTGCCCAGGAGGCCAAGGATGGCCTCACCATGGCCAGATTTACTTCACTTGATGCTGTATACCCTGGCTGCCACATGATGCGCCATGTTGGCACCACCCACACCAACACCATAAAGCATCCATACAATGCCCAAGCTATTCTGTTTACATTCACCACCATTGCAGGGGGTACAGTTATATCTCACCATTCACTGCAACTCACTAAGCCATTTACAAAGGTGCACACAAATCTATCCAAGAACACAAAGTGTTGAAAATAAAGGTTTCAATGTTTGACACATGAACAGAAACTTTACATAGACATTGCATAAACACCCAAGTGCCTACCCTTGTGTGTTGTTAGTTGGTATGATTGCACTAGGATAAGGGTGAGTGTGAGGGGTGGCTACTGAGATGGGGATGTGATAATGTAGACAGAGAGGGATGGGTGGAGGTGCAAGGTAAGTTGGTGTGAGTAAGGATGTGCAGAAGTAGGGTAGGGAAGGCAGAGTGATGGGATGTGATGAGAGACACAGCAGGATGAGATTAAGTGTGGCTTTGTACTAATGCTTAGTGATCTACTGAGATAATTGAAATGTTTGCGGCACTGCACCGAGGTCCTCCTGACCACATCCCCGCTTGTGCCCTCCTGTGCAACGTGCAACCAGGCTGTGTTGATCTCCTGGGGAGGTCTCTTCCACCCATGGGAAGGGAAGAGGACCTCTCTGCGTTCTGTGACTCCCATGGAGGGAGTCATGGGAGAGCCTGGGTGCAGCCCTGTGCCTTTATGCAGTCATTGTCAGTGTTTGCAGTACCTCAATGCTGTAGAACACTGACAGCACAAATGTCAAAATAAATTTGGATGTGGTCACTTTAAAGAAACCGGCTGATGACAAGTCATCAAATGACATCACCAGACATGCTTCTTCTAATTGGCCTGGAAACTCCCTGGGCGGGCTTAACAAGCCCAATCAAGGGAAATACATTTCGGACAGCGGGCTGGAACCAGCAGTGGGGTCGGGACCCGCCACTGACGTCGCCTGCCACAGTCAGCAAAATCGCAGCCTAAATGTTTCAGACAAGGAGCTCTGTAGTTGACTCGTTGCCTATCCCCTCCTCATTGTACAACTTTGAAATACTCAATGCGGACATGGGATACAAAGAGAAAAAGTGTTGATGCCCAGCACTGACATCGCTCAAGCACATGCTCTGAAATGTCACATGGCTGTTTACATTGGCCATTCAACATCACAGCAGGACAGGAGCTTCCACTTCAGTACATACAACAATTATACAGCCTCTGAAATACTCATCAGTCACCTTTTACTTCCGATTTCAAAACTGACTCCCTTAACTGAACATTTGGATAATCCATTTACTTGCGGGAGATTTTGCCAACGTTCCCATTCATTCACTGTGAAAGGGCTGCTGCTCAGTGCTCGGTTTTGAATTCCAATAATCAAGTTAATGCTATCCTGAAACCTGCAGGAGCTTTCAAATGTTGCACACACGTGAATTCTCAAGAGATTTTATTCCTCTTGCAAATTTGGCTTTCTTCCTTATCCTTATGATCTAATCTGTACTGAATCGAAGAAACAGGTTTGATATGGAAACTGAGGTCCATCCCATTTCAATGCAAGTCAAGTAATTACATGACTGCAAAATCGTCAATTAAGGTATGAAGCACAGCACTGTTCTATAATGACAGAACTAATCACTCACCACAGAGCAGCAAGTCAGAAAATATAATTAAAAACTGGTTATCAGCTGACAGCATGTTTTGGTTTAGAATCTTTTTTAAATCCATTTTTAGGAACTATGTGGAGAGAAGCTACAAAAATATAATCACTCAGTAGGGGGCTGGATAGAAGCCAAAAGAAGGCTGGTGGTAGCCATGTTTTCCCCCCTTCCGCTTGTTGTTGGAATTAGCAATAAATGAGATGGTTTCATCAAAAAAAAAGGAAGCAATAACCCCAAACTAAAAACTCATGCAGACCATTACCAAGTGAAGAAGCGGAGCGCTTCAGTGAAAGAATTACAATATTAACAGGTCCAAAGTTAAGGAAGAGTGCTGCTCCTTGAAGAGCAAGCAGTCCAGAGCAAGCAGTTCAATGGCATGTCTGGTCCATGTACAATTTTCCTCCATACTCACTTTCTATAAACTATTTACGTTGAGATGGTAGCTTCGGATAGAAACACTTGCTTTTAAATATTTCTTGCAGCTGTACAGCGCTCCACTGATCAAAGCTAACCTCTCACTACCTAATCCAGCAGCATCTGCCCAGTTAATCAGTCCCACAACAACAAATATTCCAGAACCTATTAATAGTCGATTCACAAAAAAATACAAATCGGCTAATGTTTCATTTCATGTATAGGACTTTCCCAATCATAGGTCAGCCCATTACCCTGGCTTTAATTTAATTTATTTTAATGAATGATCTATCTGGATGATGAAAAATCTTAACATTGCGCATCAATGCTTCTAGAATGTGGGAGCAAGCCAATAGTGCTGCTTTGTCCAACCTAACCGTGACAGAAACAAAAATGTCCATTTACATCGTAGTTTAAAGGGATTAAAACATCCAAGGTGCTTCACAGCAGATTTCAAGTCCATTTTGCAGCTCTACTGAAATGTAAGTCAGTTGATGCAGTCTCGCCACTTTCTTTATTTCAGATTGCAGACATACTGCGCTACCAGTCTGAAACCGACAATTAAGAGTATGAAGCAAAGTTAGTGAATGAGCAGCAAAACACTCATACATAATTTTTTTGTTTCATGTTGCAGTAGCAAACAAAAGGTTAAAGTAAAAAACGACATCAACACTCTGCAACAATTCAACAGAATAAATGGTAACCAAGTACCATTGATCCATTTTTTTTTTTAAACGGGACATTTTGTCTTGATCACTTTTGAAAACAGAGGCTGAGGAAATCTGACTTTGTAGGTCTGTCTTGGATCCCCAATATTCCCCCTTCTTTCCCTATTCAAGATTTATCCAGCTCAGAATAAACGAACTGGAGTCCAGACTTCTGATTTGGACAAGAAGTTTTGTTTTCAAAGTTATGTGGATTGTACCACGATTGTACAGTCCTCCCAGCACCTACATCTAACTGTAAAGCACTGCACAAATTAAAGTACAGCATTAAATGTCATCAGAGTTCGAAAATACTGATAGTTATTCAAAAAAAGTAACAGTGCTCAGTTATGCAAAATTTCTTTATATCGGTTTCATAAACTCAAGAAGAAATTGTGAAAATAAAATGGATTTTAGTTAGCTGTGCTCTTCGAAACAAAAATCCATGTGCCCTACTAGGAAGAAAAGATAATAGGTCAAGAGGAATATCTATATCTATGGTTATCAGGTTTCCAAGAGAAAAACACTACAGATGATTGCATCAGAAATATCACTCACATCTGTGAAAAGTTAAATTGATACGAAATACTTAAATTGATTGGCGCTGAGAACAACCCAAGTTAACCAAGCTACTTAATACACAAGTCAGTTATCAGAAGCCATGGAAACCTACCAGAATAGATGGAAATATGCTGATCACACTCCGCCTACCTGTCTGCTAAAATTGACCAATAACATGCTGGTATGTCTAGTGTGAAAGGTCTAGACTAAATATGCAATAAAAGCTCATCGCATTGCAGTTTGTGGGATCTTGCGGCTTGCAAAATGGCATCCATGTTTGTTTAGGGAACAAAAATCACGGCACTTCAAATTAATTTATTTTATTTAAGTGCTTTGAGATGTTTGACAGGTGTGATTCGGTGCAGTGTAAAGGTAACTCTGTTTCTTCTTCCTCAGTGGGTAAATCTACCGCATGGTACTAGAGCCACACAGATCTGGCCCGATACTGTGGTCTCTGCCACTCCAAAAAGCCCTCCCTCTCCAGGACCTGGGTATTCATGTAATAGACTTCAGAGGTGTCAGAAGATGCTGAATGACGAAAGAAACATTACTTACATTGAAGGGCAGATACATTCTTCCAACTGGCACATGCATCCATCCTTCTTCAGACCACTGAGGCTAACCATTGTTTTTTGTTTGTATGTTCTATGAAGACAGTCTATGCAAAGTGTCTTCTGTCATGGGTCAAAACTTTCTGTACAGCATGGAAACAGACTAGTACACAGAAACACGCATCACCAAACATTTCCCAACATGCACAGGTTCACAAGTTTATTTTCCATTTAGGTTAGTGCCAAAACTTTGCAAACACTCACAAGCAGCACTTTTCTGATACTTTTTGGAGACTTTAGATGCAACAATTCCCAATTGCAGGAGAGCAAAATCTTAACCGCTAGAGGGCAGCAAAGTCTTGCATACACCTTCTGAAACAGATTATATGCTCGAGCAGACGGGTGAAAACGACACAAAAGACAGCCTAATTAACTCATCCAATCCTAGTTTAGGATGCATTTATACTGGAAATTTAGCACTGCTGAAAAATGATTTTGACTTAGCACTGACATGAAGTTGGCCTTGTAAATCCAAAGTCAGAAACCAACCTGACTTTGAAGCGAAGCACGGTGAGACTCCCTGGAAGTGGGGAGGTGGGGGGGGGGTTTGTGGAGTCATCTCACATCACTTTCACTGGACGTAATATGGAAATCCAGTGAGCTGCCAGACCTGATTTACAAAGTGCTCAAAGGATCCACTTATCCTCCTGGATACATAGAAAAATAGGAGCAGGAGTAGGCCATTCGGCCCTTCGAGCCTGCTCCGCCATTCAATATGATCATGGCTGATCCTCTATCGCAATACCATATTCCTGCTCTCTGCCCATACCCCTTGATGCCTTTTGTGTCTAGAAATCTATCTATCTCCTTCTTAAATATATTCAGTGACTTGGCCTCCACAGCCTTCTGTGGGAGAGAATTCCACAGGTTCACCACCCTCTGAGTGAAGAAATTTCTCCTCATCTCAGTCCTAAATGTCCTACCCCGTATCCTGAAACTGTGACCCCTCGTTCTAGACCCCCCAGCCAGGGGAAACATCCTCCCTGGATCCAGTCTGTCTAGCCCTGTCAGAATTTTCTACGTTTCAATGAGGTCCCCTCTCATTCTTCTAAATTCTAGTGAATACAGGCCGAGTCGACCCAATCTCTCCTCATTCGACAGTCCTGCCATCCCAGGAATCAGTCTGGTGAACCTTCGCTGCACTCCCTCTATGGCAAGTATATCCTTTCTTAGTTAAGGAGACCAAAACTGCACACACTACTCCAGGTGTGGTCTCACCAAGGCCCTGTACAACTGCAGTAAGACATCCTTGCTCCTGTACTCAAATCCTCTTGCAATGAAGGCCAACACACCATTTGCCTTCCTAACTGCTTGCTGCACCTGCATGTTTGCTTTCAGTGACTGGTGTACAAGGACACCCAGGTCCCTTTGTACACCAGCATTTCCCAATCTATCACCATTTAAGTAATACTCTAACTTTCTGTTTTTCCTACCGAAGTGGATAACTTCACATTTATCCACGTTATACTGCATCTACCATGTATTTGCCCACTCACTCAACTTGCCTAAATCGCCTTGAAGCCTCTTTGCATCCTCCTCACAACTCACAATCCCACCTAGTTTCGTGTCACCAGCAAACTTGGAAATATTACATTTGGTTCCCTCATCTAAATCATTGATATATATTGTGAATAGCTGGGGCCCAAGCACTGACCCCTGCGGTACCCCACTAGTCACCGCCTGCCACCCCGAAAAAGACCCATTTATTCCTACTTTCTGTCTCCTGTCTGTTAACCAATTTTCAATCCATGCCAGTATATTACCCCCAATCCCATGTGCATTAATTTTGCACACTAACCTCTTATGTGGGACTTTATCAAAGGCCTTCTGAAAATCTATCTAGTCTACCAGTTACATCCTCGAAAAACTCCAGTAGGTTTGTCAAACACGATTTCCCTTTCATAAATCCATGTTGACTTTGTCTAATCCCGTTGATATTTTCTAAGTGTCCTGTTATCACATCCTTTATAATAGACTCGAGCATTTTCCCTACGACTGATGTTGGGCTAGTTCCCGGTTTTCTCTCTCCCTCCTTTTTTAAATAGTGGGGTTACATTTGCCACCCTCTGATCTGCAGGAACTGTTCCATAATCTATAGAATTTTGGACACTATGTAAATCTATATCTAGAAATCTAGAAGACAATACGTATATCGACCTCGCCTCAATTCAAAGGTTTTTATAGCAGGGATTCTCTCCATCCTGCTTTCTGAACTTGTACATTTTTAACTGTTCAGAGAGGGGTATGCCACATTTGCTATTAAGCATGCACTATTCGGCTCTCCTTCTGGGCAAGACTTAGTGCCAACCAGCCAATGCAAATGCGCTTCTGTCTGTCCAGAACCTCAACTGCAGTGACCAGTCGAAGACCGGTTTATGCAGTATAAATGCAGCCTTAGTTTCATCTGGTTTAATTTTTCTATAGGGATTTATGTTCAAAAACTCCAGACAAAGACCCATGCAGCTTTCCAACAACAATTTCATAGAGTCCCAAACATGTGTCAATAACCCCAAGAATTGATGCAACACAGAGCAAACGCCAGTCATGGTCCAAAAAACATGGTCATCTGAAAAGCTGCATCTATTGTAAAAACCTTGAAAGACAGCCTTTTATTGAGAAATGATATCCCCATAAGGCAGATAATCACATTATTAGTGGATCTCAAGTGGAATCAGGACAGTTGTAACCAGATATAGCTTGAACAGCTTTGTCAAAACCTTGGTGCATTTCAATCTCATTAGTCTGTGATGACTGCCTTCAACTGCACAATTGTTAGTCATCTGTTGGCTGACTCCCTGTATACAAACTGCTGTGATCCTAATGAGTACAGGCAAAAGGACAATCTTTCACAGACCATCAGTAAGGGGAGAACCCAGATGCTGGAACTGGGATACAATACTTACGAGTAGATAAGTTGTAGGAAACAAGCAAATATTCAGACAAGTTGGTAGATAATAATGGTAGATAAAAATCGTTCATAACTCCCCTCTTTTAGGTCATTTTTTCCCACTATTCCCCAGTCACTGAAGCATCAACACCCACCACTACTAGAGCTGCAAATGAAAAGAAAGTGCTTTTCGTACTCATCAACTGAAGAGCTGAGGTTGTTGAGAAAAAGAGAGCACCCTTTGGGTATCAAGCATCACTGTCGAGCAGTCTTTGGTGCAGCTCAGTCTAGTTTGGATGTCAAAGTGGAACAACAAATCTCCAGCAGTGGCAGCTTGGGACTTCTGCATCGTTGGCTGTATTAGGGCATTATAATTTTCTGAGGGGTATCAAATTAAAGTAACATTTTTGATGTAGAGTTTCAGTTTGTTTTGCTGCTGTTCCACAAACTAGCCAAGAAATTTGATGTTTTTTTTTAAATCTTGCAGCTCGACAATGCCATGTCTTCAAGAACTGTCAGCTGTGGCTCAGTTGGTAGCACACTCGCCTCTGAGTCAGAAGGTTGTGGGTTCAAGTCCCACTCCAGGAGACTTGAGCACATAAAGCTAGGGTGATACTCCAGTGCAGTGCTGAGGGAGTGCTGCACTGTCAGAGGTGCCGTCTTTCGGATGAGACTTTAAACCGAGGCCCTGTCTGCTCTCTCAGGTGGACGTAAAAGATCCCATGGCGCTATTTCGAAGAAGAGCAGGGGAGTTCTCCCCGGTGTCCTGGCCAATATTTATTCCCTCAATCAACATCACTAAAACAGATTATCTGGTCATTGTCACATTGCTGTTTGTGGAACCTTGGCTGCCGCGTTTCCCACATTACAACAGTGACTCCACTTCAAAAAGTACTTCATTGGCTGTAAAGCGCTTTGAGACGCCCGGTGGTCGTGAAAGGCGCTATATAAATGCAAGTCTTTCTTTTTTTATATATATAGGTTATAAAATACATTTCAGTTGCCATAATACTACTTGACAATTTCTGTGTGTTTGTTCACTTGACACAAAAGTCATACTACATGCAACATACAGCCACACGGTATCAGGCTGTTTTATGTACTGATCAGGGGAATTTTACTCTGGGGACTATTTCCATTAACTGGCTGTAAAGACAAAGTATTGAGGATTTCCAACATTGCCGTAAGAAATTACATTCATGTGAACCCGCTACGATCTCTTCCAGATGAACTGAAGTGCACAAATCCCCAGTTCCCCATTTTTAATAAAACATCTGTTACATTAACCACATTAAAAAAAAACTGGTCACAACTCAGAACTCAAAGGTCAATTTCCACAGTTTAATGGAAACTGCATTCAATTACTTATTTACACCCCACCTTAGTTATTTTCTCTTTTTCTTCCTCTTTTCAAAAATGGTCCCATGCCATCCCAATAAAGCAAAGAGCCTCCTCCCAAAGTTCTGCCAGTATCAGTCTGTAATTGGCTGCCAGCAAGTGCATGCATAAGGGTGTAGTGGCTGCCTGCCCGAGAATGGGAATTCGCCCAATCAATGCAAACTCAAAAATCAAGCTTGTGTAGTATGAATCCCTCAATGTGACTTCAATTCAACGCAATATTGTACAAGAGCAGGTCAGAGGCTAGGTATTCTGCGGCGAGTGTCTCACCTCCTGACTCCCCAAAGCCTTTCCACCATCTACAAGGCACAAGTCAGGAGTGTGATGGAATACTCTCCACTTGCCTGGATGAGTGCAGCTCCAACAACACTCAAGAAGCTCGACATCATCCAAGACAAAGCAGCCTGCTTGATTGGCACCTCATCCACCGCCTTAAACACTCACTCCCTCCACCACCGGCGTACCGTGGCTGCAGTGTGTACCATCTACAAGATGCACTGCAGCAACTCGCCAAGGCTTCTTTGGCAGCACCTCCCAAACCCACAACCTCTTACACCTGGAAGGACAAGGGCAGCAGGGGCATGGGAAAACCACCAGCTCCAAGTTACACACCATCCTGACTTGGAAGTATATCGCCGTTCCTTCACCATCGCTGGGTCAAAATCCTGGAACTCCCTCCCTAACAGCACTGTGGGAGTACCTTCACCACACGGACTGCAGCGGTTCAAGGCGGCGGCTCACCACCACCTTCTCAAGAGCAATTAGGGATGGGCAATAAATGCTGGCCTTGCCAGCGACGCCCACATCCCATGAACGAATTTTTTAAATATTGTACGGTACACAATATTGGTTCAAAAGGATCTGAAAACGCTGATCCTGAGCTAGCAAGTGTGTGCAGAGCATTTTCCAATTTGTAATTTAACAGATGCAGTTTCAACAGACCGATTTCATGCTTTAAATACTTCAACACATGAAAAATGCTAATCTGTGGCCAAAAAGCCCCTCTGGTGCAAACACACCTCCCATCTGCTCATCACAGATGTAATTGGACAGTGATGCACAACTCTATGTATGGCTTGAATGGGCACTCAGCACACAAGAGAACAAGTGCACTACATCAAGAAGTGGCAAAGCACAACAGATTTGTGCCATTGTGTCTCCACAGACTGACCCACCAATCTCAGCCTTGCGCAAACACAGAGTCCCTCCCTTCAGTAAAGGGACACTCTAAAGTATTAGCAAACTCCTTCTACACATCAAATGGTCTGGCCCTGGTCTGGAATGGAACACTGCACGAGCAATTCCTTAAAAAGCAATCAGCACATTCATAACCTAACAGAAAACCTTCAAATAGAAACTCTCGGCAGCCTCCAATTCTCGTGCGCATTTTTGCAAGTACAGCAGCCTTATACAGGTTATACAGCAGAGAGAAAAACTAAATGCAGTGACTCCACTGGAAATACTAAAAGACCTTCTCTTTTGGAGCTATGCTACCAACTTAATTTGTTTTTCATCTCCACGCTGTCCTCCCCATATGCAGCCACGAACAAAATCTGCCTTTCCCACCCCCGTCCCCAATCCATCAAATCTCTAAATGACAGAGCACTCAACGACTAAATAACCCTCCAACTGGAAATTGATTACCTAATGTTGAAGATCAGGCACAACAGATGGTTCAACAGGTAGGATTCAAAAATAGATGTTGAGCAAAAGTCGAACACACCACCCCATACATCAACCAGAACCACCACACAATTATTTTTAATTTAAACTATTTTTCAACATTTTGACCAAAGTATAATTTTCAGGAACTCAACAGTGGGGGAAGCACTATTTGGTATTAACAATACACTAAGTAAATTGAAATCTCGTCCGTCAATTCTAGTAAATCCTACTCTACTCAATCCCTACTTATATATGGCTCCAAATGACCTGCACATTTCAATAAATTTAATCAGATTCTACAGTAACACAAGACATTATCCAACAGCATAGAGCAGTTTACAAAATCCGAGGAGCCAGACCAGAATCCCTGGCTTTCATAAAGTAAGCCGTGGAACGGATTTAGGATCTTAACAACAATAACAAAATGCCAGGGCTGCTCTGCATCAAGCAGCATAATGGTGGGCATGTGAAAAATCACTCAGCAATACAACTAAAGATTCTGTCCTCCAAAATTGGGTGCACCTGGGGAGTATTTTGAGCAATCTAACACAAGAAGCACAAAGGCTTATGTCTGACTTGGCATACCTCGCAGCACTCAATGTGCTCAATATACCCCGTACAATATGGCTAACCTACAAACAAAGAACAGAAAATACTGGAAACACTCAACAGATTCAGCAGCATCTGTCAACAGAACAGACAAGTCAACCTTTCAGCCGGAGACCTTTCATCAGAAGTCAGCCGGTCTGACGAAGAGTCCACACCTGAAATGGTGCCTTGTCTGCTCTCTCCACAGATGCTGTCTGACCTGCTGAAGCGTTTCCAGCTTCTTCGCTTCAAATTTCCAGCATCTGTGGTATTTTGCTTTTTGTTCATTGCTAACCTACCGGCTGTTCTCACTACCCTGTGCCAGTGCCCTGTGTCTTCAAGCAGACTGTCAAATAAGTTGGATTTTAAAATGCTCATGTATAAATGAACATTTAATTTTAATTTTTTTGTCAGCTGTTACAGTATGTTGATAAAACTCTATGCTCAAGAAAGCAGACTGGACACTCCCAGTCAGTGGTGCCAACATGGCCCAGGCAACCTTGCTTCCTGTGTGTTGTTACACTGAGCCTCTACTCTGTGGCTCCTTGACAGCACAGCCAAGGTTAAGGCATACCACGGGGCAAGAGTTCCTCTCTGCACTACACATAATGACATTTTACGCCCGTTTCTGAACAACGCGTTTACAATTTCACTTCACATGACCAACGAAGAATGTGTTCCCCTCCTACATTGGGAACCACTGGTACAACTGTCACAACTCCCTGTCACAATGCATTACATCGCTGTGTCTATGGTATTTTGATTATTGGTCTTCATGCAATCATAGAATAGCACAGCACAAAAGGAGGCCATTCGGCCCATCGAGTCTGCACTACAAACTGCAAAAATTAAGACGAATGTGGGCGTTCAGTGGTGCCAAACATAAATGGCCTTGATGTTATTTATCAAGGCTATATCCGTTATGCATATCATCGTGCCAGCTTTATCTGTCCAAAAGTAGGCTCAGGATACCTCTTCTGTTCCAAACCATACTGAGGATACAGAAGAGGTCATTTGGAGGCTGCCTCAGCTCTTCCAGACATGGTCACTGCACCCAAGGTGTGCAGGATCTCATGTTTTCACCTGCAGTGAACTTCCCCCAACCTTCCCAGTAAACAAAAATCTGGCCGTTGTAATCAGTTTTTTTTTTACTTTCACAGAAAGTGCAAAGCAGAAGAATTCCGCGGACGCAGTCTGAGATTGCAGCACAAGTGCAAGGATTACAAAATTCAAAAGGAACAAGTGTTGTTCTGTCACCATCCCAGCCTGTGATGAAGCAGCGAAGTCAGAAGTGCAACTCAAACCCTGATCAGGTACACCACTGCTAAAATCTGTTTCAATAGGTTGCACAAGTTTGGAATAGTGAGGGTCAGTGTTAATTATCTGGGATGGAGTGTCCGCAAGTAACCTCTCAAACAGAGAGTGAAGTTTGAGTGGTTTATAAATAGCATCTGAACGACCAAATTCAGTTATCGCTGCTGATTCATTTTCAGAGATCAGTTTTTTAATCAAATAAAATATTTATAAAACTGGATACAATGAAAATAATAGTGCTCCATAGTTTCAAATGAGCGACTGAGGCTTCACCACAATCCTGCAGTGAACACAGAACACCTGGAATGGGATCATATGACTCAAGCATGCATCAGTTTGTCAATATTTTTGCCGCAGGTCACACTGCTAAGTGAGCATACACTGAAAACCAAATCAACAGCATCCCATAAGGGTCAGAGCTTTTTACCCCCAAATACTGTGCAGACAATGCAACTCACAACTTCCTTATACTGAAGTCAATGGGAATCGAAGGGAAAACTCTCCACTGGCTGGAGTCATACCTAGCACAAAGGAAGATGATTGTGCTGGTTGGAAGTCAACCATCACAACCCCAGGACATCACTACAGGGGTTCCTCAGGGCAGTGTCCTAGGCCCAACCATCTTCAGCTGCTTCATCAATGACCTTCCCTCCAACATAAGGTCAGAAATGGGGATGCTCGCTGATGACTGCACAGTGTTCAGTGCTATTCACAACTCCTCAGATAATGAAGCAGTCCATGCCCACATGCAACAAGGCCTGGACGACGTTCAGTCTTGGGCTGATAAGTGGTAGGTAACATTCGTGCCACACAAGTGCCGAGCAATGACTATCTCCAACAAGCGAGAGTCTAGCCACCGCCCTTTGACATTCAATGGCATTACCATCACTGAATCCCCCACCATCAACATCCTGGGGGGTCACCATTGACCAGAAACTTAACTGGACCAGCCACATAAATACTGTGGCAACAAGAGGTCAGAGGCTGGGTATTCTGCGGCGAGTGTCTCACCGACTGACTCCCCAAAGCCTTTCCACCATCTACAAGGTGCAAGTCAAGAGTGTGATGGAATACTCTTCACTTGCCTGGATGAGTGCAGCTCCAACACTCAAGAGGCTCGACAGCTTGATTGGCACCCCATCCACCACCTTAAACATTCACTTCCTCCACCACCAGCGTATCGTGGCTGCAGTGTGTACCATCTACAAGATGCACTGCAACAACTCTCCAAGGCTTCTTCGGCAGCACCTCCCAAACCCGCGGCCTCTTCCACCTGGAAGGACAAGGGCAGCAGGCAAATGGGAACACCACCACCTCCAACGTTCCCCTCCAAGTCACACACCATCCTGACTTGGAAATATATCACCGTTCCTTCATCGTCGCTGGGTCAAAATCCTGGAACTCCCTCCCTAACAGCACTGTGGGAGTACCTTCACCACACGGATTGCAGCGGTTCAAGGCGGCGGCTCACCACCACCTTCTCAAAGGCAATTAGGGATGGGCAATAAATGCTGGCCTTGCCAGCGATGCCCACATCCCACGAACGAATATAAAAACAGTGCTTCCGAGTCCAATGTGAGAGAGAGTGACTGGAATGCACCATCACTGACAAAATGCTCAGTTTATTTGTGGGATCAGTCTCCTGGAGACCCTTAAACTACAGAACACTGCAGGTGGTCACCAACCATTATTGCACATGTGAAGTGGTGGTTAAGGCACTGGAAAGAAATTTGAAAATAAATCACACTAAACCGCTTGGCAAACAGGTTTTTAAAACTATTCACTTTCAATAAAACATTACACAAGGAATGAATAATGTAACGGAATGAAATCCAGCCAAAGCATCAAAAAGAGCAGTAAGTGGGATTGGGAAAAGCCACAGTAAACACAGATAGACCAAAGTCTTAGTAGAGGCGTTGTTTCTCAGAAATAAGTGCATTGTTTTTTTTCCCCACATTAGCGAATTTGAAAAGTAGCTCTTGCCAGGCGGTTTACCCAGGTGATTCTTTATATACCATGTGAAATCTTCTTGAGCAGTAAACTGCCCATCGTGCTACTAAATAGTGCATAGATATAATGCATTCATGTATATGGCAGACAACTAGTTTAGCCATTCACCACCAGATTTGGCTGGACCACAAAGCATTATCGGGTCCTGCTCTCGTCTGCCAAAATTGCTCACTATTCCAGAATCATTCTGGAATGCAAAGATAAACGCTGGCTCCTATTCTCTACTGCTAATCGTCTTCTTAAACCCCTCTCCCTTGTCTCCTCCACCCTCACCTCCGATAAACAAGTGTGAGGAGCTCATGGACTTCTTTGTCTCTAAGATCGAGACCATCCGTTCAGCTGCTTCTGCCACTTCCCTTCCTTCCCCTAGCCCACCGGGCCAAACTTCCTCTAAGGTTGCCCCCTGCCCTAGCCCTGAACTCGCATCTTCCTCCAGTATCTCTCCGATCTCCCCTCATGATCTCTCCGCACTCATCTTGTCCATGAGACCCACCTCCTGCTCCCTCGAACCTATTCCCACCAAACTGCTGACCACCCAACTTCTTTTTCTGGCTCCCATGTTAGCTGACATTGTTAACGGTTCTCTCTCCTCAGGTGCTGTCTCCCCGTCTCCCTCAAATCTGCCGTCATCACCCCTCTCCTCAAAAAACCTTTGACTCCTCTGTCCTTGCAAACTACCACCCCATCTCCAACCTCCCTTTCCTCCAAAATCCTTGAACGTGTTGTTGCCTCCCAAATCCGTGCCCATGTTTCCCGCAATTCCATGTTTGAATCCCTCCAATCAGGTTTCCGCCCTTGCCACAGTACCGAAACTGCTCTCAAGGTCACAAATGACATCCTTTATGACTGTGACAAAGGTAAACTATTCCTCCTCATCCTTCTTGACTTGTCTGCAGCCTTTGACACGGTTGACCACTCCATCCTTCTCCAACGCCTCTCCACCGTCATCCAGCTGCACTCGCCCGGTTCCATTCTTATCTAGCTAATCGTAGCCAGAGAATCACCTGCAACGGCTTCTCTTCCCGCTCCCGCATCGTTACCTCTGGTGTCCCCCAAGGATCTATCCTTGGCCCCCTCCTATTTCTCATCTACATGTTGCCCCTTGGCGACATCATCCGAAAACATAGCGTCAGATTCCACATGTATGCTGACGACACCCAGCTCTACCTCTTTACCACTTCTCCCAACCCCTCCACGGTCTCTAAATTGTCAGACTGCTTGTTCGACACACAGAAATTTTCTCCAATATTGGGAAGACCGAAGCCATGGTTTTCGGTCCCTGCCACAAACTCCGTTCCCTAGCCACTGACTCCATCCCTCTCTCTAACATCTGTTTGAGGCTGAACCACACAGTTCGCAACCTTGGTGTCATATTTGACCCTGAAATGAGCTTCCGACCACATATCCACAGCATAACTAAGAACGTCTATTTCCACCTCTGTAACATCGCCCGTTTCTGCCCTTGTCTCAGCTCATCCGCCACTGAAACCCTCATCCACGCCTTTGTTACCTCTAGACTTGACTATTCCAACGCACTCCTGGCTGCTCTCCTACATTCTACCTTACGTAAACTTGAGGTCATCAAAAACTCGTCTGCCCGTGTCCTAACTCGCACCAAGTCCCATTCACCCATCACCCCTGTGCTCGCCAACCTACACTGGCTCCTGGTTAAGCAGCGCCTAGATTTCAAAATTCTCATCCTTGTTTTCAAATTCCTCCATGCGCCCCTCCCCCGCCCCACCCCCCCCTCCATGCGCCCCCCCTCCATGCGCCCCCCGCACCCCCCCCACCCCCACCCCCTCCATGCGCCCCACTCCCCCCCGCCCGGAGATATCTGCAATCCTCAGCATCCCTGATTATAATCGCTCAACCATTCGTGGTCGTGCCTTCTTTTGCCTTGGCCCTAAGCTCTGGAATTCCCTCCCGAAACCTCTCCGCCTCGCTACTTCTCTTTCCTCCTTTAAGACACTCCTTAAAACCTACCTCTTTGACCAAGCTTTTAGTCACCTGCCCTAATTTATCCTTATGTGGCTCGGTGTCAAATTTCTTGTCTTATAATACTCCTGTGCAGCGCCTTGGGAAGTTTTATTACATTAAAGGCGCTATATAAATACAAGTTGTTGTTGTATAACCCCTTCACTGGCCCAAACAAATACAAGAGCTCTCAGCAGAGTGCTGAATTCCGAATATCAGATTATAGATTAACTAGCTGGTAATCAGCATGATTGAAAACAGCAGGATATTCAGCGCTTCAATGGGTTAAAATATGTCCTTTCAGCTTTTGAGACCTGAGTTCAAATCCAGCCAAGACAGACAACATCTCTTTCTGATGGCTTTAAGAGTTCTAACTGACCTGAATTTGCCTGGTCTCAATCTGTACAGATCCACAGCACAAAGGTGCGAATTATCTAACACAGATCTTCTGTATGTTTACAGCATTTTCTACCAGTAGCTGAAAAGAGTTGACAGCTTATCATTTTGAAACTGACAAAGATCGATCCCTGAAATATAAACTCTCTCCTCTTCAGGAGCACAGGAACAGGAGGAAGCCATTCAGCCCCTCGAGCCTGCTCAATTAGATCATGGCTGATCTGTATCTTAACTCCACCTTTCTAGGTGCCTTCCAGCAATTGTAGTTTGTCTGATTAATATTTTCAAACTCTCTTTCAAAAAATGTTGAATGAAAGTGGGTGGGAGAAACAGGACGATTCATACTGGCGCAGCTGGGATACTTTTTCAAGGCAAGCAGCAAGGCACTTAGTTGGGGGCACATTGAAAGCTTCACCTTGCAGCTGTCTAGTTGATTAGTTTGGGGGAAGGGGGATAAATTAGTTCACTTGATCAATTATCTAAAGTAGCACTCTCTACTTGCACGACCATTTCTTTTCTCTGGCTCACTTCTAATATGGAACAATTAGAAACTCTTCAAATTACATTTGTTGCTGATGTTTCCCATTACACTGTGAGGGAGCATTCCACAGTCTCTGCTCAGTCGCATCCAGGGACAGTTTTCTTGGAACACAATTTCTTGGATATTTTGCGCCATCATATAGAATGAGGAGGGTACAGAATGTGTCAGTGATACTGAGCTTGAAAAATTCTCAAAAATATCAATTAGTTGTTCTGAGATGGTGAAAGAATGTTATACTTAGTTTTGCTGTGCACTGTCCCACCCAGAGCGTGGATCAAGAGATTTTCTAAATATACTTGTTTTTCTATTCCAGCCCTCAACACCAACCCACGAACCTTAAATAAACTGCATCTGTTGCATGTGTTTTCCATTCCCACAATACTACACAGCTGTGAATTACTGCTATACGGAAAATAAAACAGCCATGCATTTTATCGAGTGTAGAGTAACATTAATGGGGAGGTGATGGTTTAAATTTACAGATGTAGCAGTGTTGGATCTTCATTGCCCTCAGCCCTTTCTAGTGACATTGCACAGAAATAAAAGACAACTGCAAAGTATCCATCTCACTTGTAAGCCACCCGCCTCCTTGTTAAAACCACAGCGCACACTCCAAAATTGATACAGTTTTTGTGATCTCAATGAAGTCTTCACCCAAGGTTTTAACATTTCTGTGTTGTTGCTAGGACACTACATAGAGTGTCACAGAGCGGTGCGACACAAATGGGGCTCCCATTCTGCCGAGTTCCTGATCATAGTATCGTGGGGAGGCAGAAAATGAAAGAAATCCGCATTGAACATGACTCAAAATTCGCGAGGTGCTTTGAAGTGCAGTCACTGTTAAGTAAATGTGGAGATAGATTTGCTCATTGGCCACACATGAAATTTATGGTAGCCAGCTCAGGGTGCAACTCGCAAAAGCCGCATATGGTGTACAGTCCAAGGAGACTATGAGGAATCGAGAAGAAAATGTAGGAATTTCATATATCATATTCTGACAAAACCTTAAAACTGTACCAGGCAAAGACCATAACAAACCGAACATATAGCAAGTGAAACAAAACACTAGTAGCTGTCAAAGAGGTCTACAAAAGCACACCCTCCCCACCTTATTTCTAATTATATACTTGTAATTTCCACATTCTTACACTTCATCACAAATGACTGCTGTACTCGTACCTTTGAGTGTACATATTTAATATAATGGGACCTGCATTAAAAGGTGAAGTAAATTCATGCCTTAATTTCCATCGACAGCATAATTCACAACAACCACCCCTTCATGGGTCATCTGCCAACAATGGCACAGTAGTAAAGTAAAACCATACACTGTACACCGTTATTGTAGGATTTTAGGGTTTGAAGTTCTACCACAAGCTTGAAAAACATGCAATCAAAATTTGTCATGCTTGTCGTTCTCGCTGGGGCTCAGGTGCGAAAACACTGATAATCTCATTAATTAAGCTCAATTATTGTACGAGGGGGGGGAAGGGTCTAGAGATAAGATACATTGGCTGCCTGCGTCTTTTGGTGCAAGCAACACTCTTCACCCATACTCTATATTTACCGTCTGTTGTACAATTCCAGTCTATTTACTGAAACTCCCCAATGACAAGAATAGAACATCTGTCTGCAGCCTAATGTCATCAGCTCGAGCACCTGCTACACCTCCTGCAACAGGCACCTGCAAGCTGAAAAGGAGTACTACTCAAACAAATCAGCAATCTCTTGGTTTTGCCGAAAGGCACAATTTAACAATGCATGATTACTGGCTCCAGCAGTGAGGCACAGTCAGAGCTGTTCAGCTGAGCTTCCCTAAGTGTGCTAACTTCTGTGAAAGGTGCTCATGCCGAGAACACATTTCACAAAGCAGTATATCACACACTACTGCTCCCTGTCCAACAAAATAGCATGAATTTTACAGCGGCTGGGAGAGAAAGGTACTTCAATCTGGTTAATTCTCACCGCTCCCCACCCAAACATGAATGGTCCTTTTTTAATTAAAAAAAATGGCTACAACTGTGAAGGCTATGGATTGGTTTCACCAATTTAACTTCTGAAGCCCGCCCCATAGTGAATCATTGAAATCTCCAACACAAAGAAGCTATTTGGCACAATGTGCTCATGATGGCTCTTGATTCAGGCAATCCAAAACAAACCCCATCGCTCGTGGTGCTTCCTCTGCTTCAAATGTTCATCTACTCGTACCTTCAAAGATGCAATGGTCTCTGCCTCACTAAAGTAAGTCAAGTGAGAAGTCTCGTCCACCTCAAACGAGAGGTTTCTGCCATGTCTCAAGGTATAGATGTATGAACATACAAAAATGGCAGACAGGTGAGATAAAGACCAGTTGGTCCATCGAACCTGTCCCATATTGTCATGAGGTAATCAAGCAATACGAGCCCCATTGCGCCCAAAGGCGATCAAAATAAGTTCCAGGAGACCAGTGACCAGGAAACCGATCGCCCAATGTGTCACCTAACATTTGTAAGCTGCAAAATCGATCCAGCTCCCTTTTTGAACACTTGCAACGAATCAGATCTCACTGCAAAAGCTAGTAACTTGTTCCATAGGTCAATGACACTCTGCCAAAAGAAAAACCTCCCGACATCTAACCTAGTTCTGTGCTTATGTAACTTACACGCATGTGCCATGTCCTATCCAACAAATAGTCTATCCACGTAGACAGAATCTAATCCCTTCTTTACTTGGAAGACTTCAATCAAATCTCTTTGCAGTCTGTGCAATTTTAAAGTAAAAAGACCCAGATCCCTCAGCCCATTGTGGTAGCAACGGCCTTAAAGCTAGCTATGAGTCTTGGGGCCCTCCTCTGAACTTTTTCCAGGGCCTCTATATCACCTATCATGTGAGGGGACCAAAACTATACACAGTATTCTAGATGAGGCCGAACCAAGGTCTTATTCCTCCCCCCAGCTTTTTTTAAAAATCTGTTTCATTTCCTGCTTTTTTCTCAGTTCTGACGAAGGGTCATCGACCTGAAACGTTAACTCTGTTTCTCTCTCCACAGATGTTGCCTGGCCTGCTGAGTTTTTCCAGCGTTTTCTGTTGTTGTTATAGTATTGTGCTTTTTGTTTTGTACTGGATCATCCTAGCAATGCATCCTAATGATCTATTTGTTTCGCTGCAGCCTCGAGGCACTGACTGGAAACCTTAAGAAATTCATGTACGGTCTGTTTCCCACGTAAGCTCTGAACCCTGCATGGTATACACATGCTTGCTGTTAGCCCCAATCACGTGCGTAACACTAGCTTTATCGATGTTAAATGACATCTGACAGACACAGGCCCATTCCCTCATCGTATTTAGATTGATTCAAATTGTTTGTTCTCATCAAAATTCCTAACACTTGCATAAACCTTTGTATTATCCACCAAATCACAGACACTTTCCCCCCAACACCCTCGCCAAATCGTTAAGATTGTCAAGAGCATCTGTCCAAATGCTAATCTCTGCAGGACTCCACTAAATAACTGGTGCCCATACAAAACCACTGTCATGCATAACAACATTCTGCCTGCAAGAATGCAACCACTTTCTTATCCACTCCAAGATCCTCCTGCCAATCCTTCAGGGCTTTATCTTGTTTAGTCGCCTCTCATAGGGCACCCTGTCAAAATATTTTTGTAAATCCAGGTGTATGACATCCACTGGACTACCTACAGGTACCAACCCAATAACTCCCTCAAAATATTCTACCAGATTGGTAAAACATGATCTTCTCTTCCAGACACCACGTTGAGAGTTTCTATTAACCCCTTCTCGTCAATGTGGTCATACAGATGATCGGTAATGATCCATTCGTGCAACTCTCCTACAACCAAAGTCAAGCTACCGGGGTTGTAAGTTTCCCAGTTTTGCCTTGTTGCCCTTTTTGAATAGTGGCACAACATGGCCTACCTCCAAGTCCATAGGAACAATCCGAGCAAGTTGTTAAATATATGAACATGGGGCTCACTGATCACTACTCTGTTTCTTGGTACACCCTTGGGTGAATGCCATCAGGATTAGCAGCTCAATCTGTGGAGAGACATCTTATTCCTTCCACTTTCAAGCCTGCAACTTTAGAGTCATCTGTGCTACATTATTAGTAATTAAGCACGGTCTACTTAAGTGAAGACTGATGCAAATTAGTCATTTAAAACCTGCTTTCTCCTAGGAGTCCATCTTAATCTGTTGAGGAATCATTAAATGGCCTAAGCAGTCTCTAATGGCGCTCAGACTCTTAACATAGCTGAAAAAGATTTTACTATGACCAATGCAGTTATCCATTATCTTCTGCAATGACCTTCTGATAGCAGCTTTCGTTACCTTTAGCTGAGCTTGATACATATTCCCTGTTCTCCCGAGAACTATTTTCTTTTGTTTAAAAAGTATTTTTGTTGAAATCTGATTTGTCCTTGCATGGGACCAGTCTGACACTTAGGCTTTGTTTTACCAAGTACCTTTACTTTGGCTCGAAGGACATACATGGGCTTCCATTTACATTAGGACAGTTTTAAAAGTATTGCATCTGTGTTGATAATTTCTATGCCACATTGGGTTACCCAATCAACCAGATTCAAGTCCACTGCCACCTTTGCGAATCTGCCCTCTTGAAATCTGGAACCAACATTAAATTTTGGGAACCTTGGCTTGGCAGATAAAGTTGAATCGAGTAAATATTGTTGATAGTTACCCAGGTGTTCCCCACATGGAGCTTTGATACTCTATCAGGGTCACAACTAAAATTAAATCAAGTACCCGATAACCTCTAGTTTTGGCACAAATATAGTGTTACGAAACAATAATTTATGATAGCGACAAATATTTCAGCTGCCCTGAATACTAGATGGCTCTAAAGAATGTCTGGGAAATTAAATCTCCCCGTTACACGGACATTTCCTGATTTAGATGCCTTTGTAATTTTTCTCAGCAATGCACACCGTTGCAAAACTCCTCCTCCTCCTGCAGACTATAAACATAAAATTTAAAAACGCAAATCTCCAATAGCATCCTTGACAGCTACATAATGTTCCAAGCTTAATGTACAAAAGTTAAACCTCAATTTAAAATCTATGGCAAGTCTTAATAGATCAAGAGAAACAAACTCTTCTATTCCCAACCAGATCAAGTAATTGCTGCTGCAAGGACACCAGCAGTCATAAAATAGCCCAATAAAATGGGTCCTCCCCTGAAAATAAGTCTCTGATATAATGCAAGCCAATAGTCATCAGTAAATAACGAATGCTAGAGCTGTGTCTTAATTCGCCACACTGCAAGTTCACAAACTTGGGGTTGCCACTGATTCTAGACTGCAAGTGAAGCTGGCACTTCTTAGCCGGTTCCAAAAATGCACTGGCAGTAGCATGGGTGGTCTCTCACCCACCCTGACAGTGAGAAGAGTACCGAATGTTTTTGAGCGAGCGGGTAGGGGAGAAACAAAAAGCAAAATGAACTGTCATGAGAATGTGGGCTACTTCTAAACAGCTATTAACACTGCATCACAACGCAAAACAATAAACTCTCTCTTAAGTTGGTTTTGAATAGTGGAATTGAAAGCAAGTGTTTGGTCTCGTGGTATTCACGTAACCAACTGAATATTAACTAATGGGACAAAAGCAAAATACTGCGGATGCTGAAAATCTGAAATTGCTGGAAATTCTCAGCAAGTCAGGCAGCATCAGCAGAGTGAGAAACAGAGTTAATGTTTCAGGTCGATGATGGTTCTGACAAAAGGTCATCGACCTGAAACGCTAACTCTGTCTCTCTCTCCACAGATGCTGCCTGACCTGCTGAGTATTTGCAACATTTTCTGTTTTTATTAACCAATGAGACATTGATTCTTCTTCTCCCTTCAATTTTTAACAAATATGTACAAAAAATGTAGGAAGAATAAGGAGGCCACATACTCCTTGGAAATAAGTGTCCAATAGTAGAAGAGCAGAAGGATCTGGGGGTACAGATACACAAATCACTAAAAGTGGCGACACAGGCTAATTAAAAAAAAAGCAAACAAAGCACTCGTGTTCATTTCCAGAGGGATAGAATTGAAAAGCAGAGAAGTTGTGTGAAACTTGTATTGAACCTTGGTTCAGCCACACTTGGAGTACTGCGAACAGTTCTGGTCTCCATATTATAAAAACGATAGAGGCACTGGAGAAGGTGCAAAAAAGATTTACCAGGATGATACCAGAACAGAGAGGTTATACCTATTAGGAAAGATTGAACATGCTGGAGCTCTTTGCTCTAGAAAAGGTAAGACTGAGGGGTGACCTGACAGAGGTATTTAAGATTATGAAAGGGTTGACGTAGAGATGTTTCCGCTTGTGGGGAAAACCAGAACTAGGGGCCATAAATATAAGATAGTCACTAATAAATCCAATAAGTAATTCAGGAGAAACTTCTTTACCCAGAGAGCGGTTAAAATGTGGAACTCGCTACCACAGGGAGTGGTTGAGGCGACTTGCATAGATGCATTTAAGGGAAAGCTACATAAACACACGAGGGAGAAAGGAATAGAAGGACATGTTGATGGGGCTAGATGAAGGGTGGGAGGAGGCTCGTGTGGAGCAACAACACCGGCATAGACCTATTGGGTCGACTGGCCTGTTTCTGTGCTGTAAATACGATGTAAATCTTCCTCGCACCTCTGGACCTCAAAGAGTTCTCCTTCCCATTTGTTGACAGAAAAGTAAATTCCGAACCAGTTGTGCTCAATTGAATTTGTATTCTTCACTTCCACAAGGGCTGTAAGCAACAGCAACAAAAAAAAAAAATCACAATCCAGATTTTGTGTAATCTATACCTCTAGCGATTTTTTTGAAATAATTCTTTGATAAACCACCTGTTAAGTTTCCGTTCATTGCACAGAACAGCGTGTGGTTGTTGCGTCCAAGCTTAGCAGAATGTGTTTATTCCGGAACAGTCAGGTGTTCTGTAGGTTTGTTACCAGGTTACAGCAAACAGCGGATTGTTATTAAGCCAACACATTTTAAGTTGCCCGTGCTTAAAACAGGTCAAACATCGACAAAATATTTTTGGTCTGGTGTAGGTGAAATACAAGCACTAATCATTCACACTCGTTAACCTTTCAACAGTGAATGACTCACATATTCTTTCGACCTTACGGTCAATTTGGTTCCATTTCATTTATCTTTCTTTCCACCGTTTCACTCATTTTTCACACACAGATCCTCACGAGGAGGTGCACCCATGAATGCAAATGCACTGCGGTAGAATCTTAAACGTAAGACTAACCTAACCAGCTAATACTGAAAACAAGCTGGAAGCAGAGGAAGACTTGAAGCATTCACTTTAAATGCGTTGGAAGAAATTTCCTGCAGCACTGAAGACAGCATGGAAACCTAACATGCTAAGTATAATACTCAATGCACCGAGAAGTACAATTAACTTGCATTTTACATTTAATTGGACTCAGCAGTGTGTCTCCCCTCCAATTGCACAAATGAGAGTGTTCAGAGACTAATCCATTACTGTCATCAGGTTTACTCTGTGGCTGGTTGTTATGAAAGACAACAATGAACAGTTAATCAAATAAGCAGTAGTTCCTTTCATCCCACATCACTATTGGGCTTCACCAAATTGCTGGAGTAATGAGAAAATGGCCCAAATAGCGAAGTGAATTGCAGTGGCAAGTTGCCAATGGACCACAAATTCACAACATTCGGATTGGAAGCAGGGCAAAAACTAGACATGTGCCTAATTGCGCAAAAGGAATTGAACTGCCCACTGCACAAACCCACAAAGATACAATGCTGTCCCTATTGGACACTCAATATTAAAAACAAAAGATTTATGCACAATGACTAAATACCGTAACACGATTTAAAGTGGGCCAAGTAAACCTGGAAACATGTAACCACTCCACCAACTTACTCTTCACTTCAACTCCTGAAACAAGACTAAATAGACTCCAGATTTCTGAAAACTAAATTTGATAATTTTTCATTGAGATGCTGAGGTAAATGGACAAAGATGAACTGTTTTGACCACCAAGGTTGTTCATTATCATAATTTTGTTCATGCACAAAAAATAATGTAAATAGGAAATTGTGACTGAGCACGTTAAGTACTCAAGCAAGACATCAATGCATTTTGCTAATTTCCCTTTTGATGTGCAGCATAAGTGAGAACAATTTGCATGAGAGATTTCAATTTTCTGAAAGTTTTACTTGCTACAGATAGACAACAACTTTCAATTATATAGCACCTTTAATGTAGAAAAAAGTCCTAAGGTGCTTCGCAGAAGTTTTATTTTACATTATTAATTCTCAGGGATATGGGCATCACCAGCAAGGTTACATTAATTGCCCATCCCAAGTTGCCCTTGAGAAGGTAATGATCGGTCTTCTTCTTGAACCACTGCATTACGCTCCCATAATGATGTTAGGTGGAAAGTTCTAGGATTTTGACCCAACAACAATGAAGGAATGGAGATCTTTGTCCACAACAGGATGGTGTGTACCTTAGAGGGGATGGTGTTGCCATGCTCCTGCTGGCGTTATCCTCCTCGATAGTGGAGGCCACGGATTTGGAAGGTGCTGTCAAAGAAGCATTGGCAAGTTGCAGCAGTACATCCTATACGTAGTACACACTGCAGTCATATTACACCGGTGATGGAGGGCATGGGCGTTCAGGCTAATCAGTCAAAAGGCGACACCAAGCCAAAGGCGGCGATATTAGGAAATTGATATTAAAAAATTGGTCAGAGATGAGTTTTATGGAGGTTCTTAAAGGAGGTGAGGGAGGTGCAGAAGGGGAGAGGTTTAGGGAGGGAATTCCAGAGCCTAGACAGCTGAATGCACAGCTGCCAATGGTTGGGCAGGGGGAGTGAGGGATACACAGCAGACCAGAATTGGAAGAGCACAGAGTTCTCAGAGGGTTGTAGGGTTAGAGGAGCTTACAGAGAGAGGGAAGGGCGAGACCATGGAGGGATCTGAACATAAAGAAAATAATTTAAATTTGAAGTGTTGGGGGACTGGGAGAAAACTTTGGTAAAGCAAGCACAAGGGTGATGGTTGATCGGGACTTGGTGCGGGATACAATACGGGCAACAGAGTTTTGGATGAGCTGAAATCTGGGGGGGGGGGGGGGGTTGGTGGGGGGGAAGGGGGAGGATGGGAAACCAGTCAGGAGAGCATTGAAATAGTCAAAACTGGAAGTGACAAAGGCTTGGATGAGGGTTTCTGCAGCAGATGTGCTGAGGCAGGACAACAGTTGTAGATTTGACAAGAGTTGCTTCACAAGATTTTCTGGGAGGGAGGGGGGAGAACAGGCTTGCATTTATATGGCGCCTTTCATGACCACAGGACGTCCCAAAGCACTTTACATCCAATGAAGTACTTCTGAACTGTAATTACTGTTGTAATGGAACATTGTGAAAATTTGTCAACACATGAAAAATCAAAAAGAAATTGCAAGGAATTTAAGAGTTTGTAGCACATTTAGACCGCACTCTGTATGCACGATACCAAAGTGTAGTCTGACTTAGCTGTTGCTTCTTTTAGTTTTGGCCAAGGATTGGTCAATTTCATTCAGACTATCTAACAGACCTCAATCACTACTTTGGTTTCCATCTCGTCAGCACTCCATCCATCAGTGTTGAAATTCTACAATGTGGCTTGACCCCAAAGTTTTAAACATTTTTTTAAAATAACCTGACAGTCTAAGACAAATTTATTAATCCTGAGTGTTCCACTTTGTGTTGTCTTTTCAATAAAACCCTCATCTCAGAAGATTTGTAAAGAGTCCCAAACATTGCCTTCAGCCTAATTCAAAGCTAATCTCTTTATGCATGTACTTTGTGTGACACATTGTTTAAATTAGGGAGCAGCAATCTCCTGAGAGGCAGGGCTCAGGTATCACTGACAAGATATCATGTTTGAGAAATCCAAACAAAACTTTCAATGTGTACCTAGACTGAAACATCATAAAATAAGCATGCCACTTCAACAGCAATTGGGTGATTTCCATGGTAATGATAAACAAACCCACTTGCAACTGTCTGATGTTATTACTTTCCCACACTACAGGGCTCAACAAGCACCATGAGGTGTTGACTTATCCTTCAAATTTTCATGATAAACTTTTAGGTTCTAAACAACCTAAATAATACACCAACCACTCCTCTGATAAATCATTGCCAGTAATAATTCATTTTAGATTATTTGCCCTACAGTCAGAGGTTCCAAAAGTCAATGTTTTCTCATTTGCTGAGAGCACATTTTACTGTTTTGGAGTAATTATAATCAGCTTGTCATTAGTAGATAAAGTTGCAGTGCTTGTTGCTTTGGTTCAAACACAAATGGATGGAAATCACAGTGTAGCTTTTTTTTTTAAAGTTGAGTTTCATGAACAATAATTTTAAGTATAGTGGAACGGGGGAGGATGCACAACACAGAGTTTGGTGGGGGATATATGACTGGAGGAGGTTACAGAGAGGAGGTCATGAAGGGATTTACACAAGGATAAGAATTTTAAATTTGAGGCATTGGAGGACTGGGAGCCAATGTAGATCAGCAAAGACAGGAGTGTTGGGTGAGCAGGGCTTGGTGTCAGATAGTATACAGGCAGCAGAGTTTTGGATGACATTTTCCAATTGTGGAGGATAGAAGGCCAATCAGAGAGTATTGGAACAGCTGAATCTGAAGCTAACAACAGACGAGGGTTTTGGCAGCAAATAGGCTGAGGTGGGGAAGAGTTGAGCATTGTGATAGAGATTAAAGTCAGCAGTTTTTGAGAGGATATGGGGTTGAATAGGATGCTGGTCCAGTCTAAGACTGTAGCCGAGAGAGGAATGCAAATCAGTGGCAAGAGTGCAGTTGTGGCAGTGGCCGAAGAATGGCAGAGTCTGGCAAGACAAAGACAGTTGGGGGTTTGAGCGAGGTGGTGAAGTGGTGGAGCTGGATGGTGTTAGTGAAAATGTGGACACTAATTCAAAAGTCCCAAGTTCATTTGTCACACAAACAACATGCTGTATTTACTAAATGATCAACCCCTTGAAAATAGTAAATTGCACTGTTTTTGCAGGAGAACGAACTCAGTTGAAAATTTCAAACTTGATCTGGTTTCCATGTTTTTATACAAATGCATCAAATTCTGGTTACTTCTACTGCTCCTCACAATGGTTAGGGCAGTCACTGCTTCATCACCACTTCTCAATCACTGGGGAGAGGATGGTGGATGGAATATTCAGCACCGATATGTTCTCAAAGTTGTAGTCTACTCCCTTGTTGAGTTTCGTGAACAAGCTGACGGAGAGCGCTCTGGAAAGCCGAGTGAATTCTAAAGCCTTTACGTTTTCAGAGACACAGGCCTCCAATGTTAAATGCACAAAATCCTACAATGATGTTAAGTCTAATTGCTTTACTGCAACATTTTTTTGTCTCATTGTACCCAAAACTAATTTCCAGGACTAAGTTTCTTAGCTTAGTGAGAACCAAGATATTAGTCAAAAGAATTTCAAGATAAAATTTGGAACAATTGCATTGGTTCCCCGCCTTCCTTTTCCCTCTTGGTAGCGTTTACTTGTGCTTACTGTTGATTGGTTGTTTTCTTACATCAGCAGCAGTTTTATTTTGAAAATTTATGTTACCACTTTGGTTGACACATTGTCTGTTCAGTTCTGAATTGTTGCAGTTTTATGAATCTAATGATGAAGTTTGAGTTGGTCAATGCATAAAGTACTGCTGTTTCTTTAGAACTAAAGCTGGAAATTTACAAGTACCAATCTTCAAACGTCCCTCACCGAGAAGATTTATAGCAATGATACTTGGTGGCCTTAAGGAGCACAGAAGAACAAAGAAGCCAACTGAAACACCGCGCCATCTGAGCAACAGAATGATACATTATCCTTTACAAGGCATAACACTCCCGCACTTGACATAAAAGGGCTTATCCTCAGCAAACCCACAGCGAATTTGTTAGTTTTCTGATTACTTCCCTAAATCACCCTTTCCTTTCAACAGCAGTTACAGAATGGTTTCAGCACAGGAGGGCATTCGGCCAGTCAAGCCCGTGCCGGCTTTCTGCAAGAGCACTTCAGCTAGTTCCACTCCCCCGCCCTTTCCCTATAGCCCTGCAATTTTTTTTCCCTCAGGTACTTATTCAATTCCCTTTTGAAAGCCACGATTGAGTCTGCCTCCACCACCCTTTCAGGCAGTGCGTTCCAGATCTGAACCACTCACTGTGTAAAAAAGTTGTTCCTCATGTCGCCTTTGGTTCTTCTGCCAATCACCTGAAATCTGTGTCCTCTGGTTCTTGACCCTTCCGCCAAA
The DNA here is from genome assembly GCA_030390025.1 of Squalus acanthias. Lineage (NCBI taxonomy): Eukaryota > Metazoa > Chordata > Chondrichthyes > Squaliformes > Squalidae > Squalus > Squalus acanthias. The sequence continues at coordinate 82,711,847 of CM059439.1, forward strand.
GTGAATAGTTTCTCTGTATCTACTCGTTTAGACTTCTCGTGATTGAGAACACCTCTATCAAATCTCCTCTCAACCTTATCTGCTCAAAGGAGAGCAACCCAGCTTCTCCAGTCTATCCACGTAACCCTCATCCCTGGAATCATTCTCGTAAATCTTTTCTGCACCCTCTCCAAGGCCTTCACATCCTTGCCAAAGTGCGGTGCCCAGAATGGGACACAATACTCGAGTTGAGGCCAAACCAGAGTTTTATAAAGGTTCATCATAACATCCTTGCTTTTGTACTCTATGCCTCTATTTATGAAGCCCAGGATCCCGTATGCCTTTTTAACCGCTTTCTCAACCTGCCCTGCCACCTTCAACAATTTGTGCACGTGTACCCCCAGGTGCACTGTTCATGCATCCCCCTTTAGAATTGTACCCTTTAGTTTATATTGCCTCTCCTCGTTCTTGGTTAGTCCGCTCTTGGTTAGTAGCTGCACTGTACTATGGTTCAAGGGAAGAATATTCATTCTTGCTTTACTTATATTATGGAACTGTTTCCACTAGAAGATCAGACTTAAACTTGTGAATCATGAATTACTGTGCATCACCAGAGTCCTAACCCTGATGTTGCCCATACAAGCCACACTGTAGGGATATACAGACAGACCATAAGTTCAGTTCATCCTCAGCCAGAAACAAGGGGAAGCAGCATCATGAAGAAACCACTTCTTGAGGTGTAACTTGATGTTACAGCAGACACCAAGTCCTTATGAAAACCATGTGGCGGTAGCCAAGTGCAGCATTAAAATTTCACGTGAAAAAATAGTACAAAATATCTTCCCGGAGCAATCAAAAGCTGCTTCCAATAAATGGAAAAAAATGCCACTGGAATCAATCTTTACCCTGCCAATAAAATAGCAATTCATCAATGCTAGGAACTAGATCACAGGGGAGTTATTTTAACATTACATGCTGTTCTCAGCCTGGAATTTCCTTGTAACTCTGGTAAAAAAAAGAGAAAATCAGTCAAATACAAATGACATTTCCTCACTGTGCTGCAATCCACAATATCCTTTATGCTTTCAATCATTTGTTTCCTAATTTTTACTTAGGATTATTTTGCATAATACCTTTCAATCACTGAATTTGAGAACAGTCTTGATCATTTAAGATCACTTCTTGGTCACTATGTCCCAAAAGCTTCTCGAAAAATCAAGAGTCTCCGCGCCCACCCCCGAAAGAACAGTGGAGGAAGATGCAATACAGCAGAATGGTGCACCTATTATTTGTTAATGGGTAATCACACATCAGAATTCTCACACAAGCCCATAAAAACTATCACTCAAATCTTGCCCACTCCTGTACTTGGGCTACTGTGTGGCAGGGAATTCCATTTCACAACCAAATATTAAGAGTGGAGTTTTAGCAGCGATCTTTATTTGTGAGGAATGGTGGGAGGGTGACAGGAAAGAAAATCCAGCACCAACAGCTCCTAAGCAGAAGTTTTAAAGTGTAAAGCATTGAAACAAGAGAAGCTGGCAGGCACAAGCTTGAAGATAGCTCCCTTGAAATATTTATGATTGTGAAAATTCACATAACTACAGCAATACTTCAATCACTTCTACCTTCGCAAGCCATTAAGTACCGTCAAGGTCGACTTTAATCCAAAACCTCACTACATTATGCCTGTACTGCATGTCTCCATGGAATATTGCTTGAGAATTTCAAACTGGTTGTAAATCGTTCAATTTCACTAAGTCACACATTGGCGGAACTTTTCGAAGTCTTTGCGGAGCTACAAACATTCATGTCCTCAAGCCTAATATATTCAGCTATGCCAGGTGAAAGGCAGGCCATCAATCCAATTCACTAAGAATGCCAAAAGGACACCCTAAATATTCAACACATCAAGTGTCAAGGGCATAAAATGCAGCAAGTATCCATTTCAAGAGATCTAACAGCTGATGGGTAATCAGTCTGGGAACAGGAATGGCCACAGCAGCCAAAATACACATTCGTCAAGTGGCCAAACAAAATTCCCTGTTCACATCCAGCACTTTTGGTTTGCGAGCCATAAATTCCATCCGACAACTTGCATTTATATAGGGCCTTTAACTTCGTGAAACATCTCAAGATGCTTCACAAAATCGTAATCAGACAAGAATGGACACCAAGCCAAAGAAGGAGATATTTGGACAAGTGAATAAAAGCTTGGTTGAAGAGCAAGGTTTTAAGAAGTGTCTTCAAGGAAGCAATAACTTAAATGTTATCATGCTTTCTCATGATATGTTTTAGCTCTTGACATTACATGGAAAGCATTTGAAAGCTGCAAAGGAGTGCACATTTGGTGAAATGATGATCAGAGATGGGTACCCTTGTGTTCTTCATTTTCAGAAATCTATAAAACCATCTCTTAGTTTTATAAGCTGCAGTCGACTCAGACTTCTGCCATCATTTTTAATTCTGCGAAAGTGTCACCCCTTATAAGCAGTTATTCTGCACTGCAACCGACAAATTTCTGGCCATGAATTAATTAAAATACACTTTTTCCATTTTTATTTTCAGCCCAAGACCAATAGTGCAGGATACCCACCAATGAATAGGAGAGAAAAAAACAGGAAGTAATGTATCAAGGACATTAAGCATGTGATTTAAATGCCTGAAGACTATATGAGGAAGGATTTCAGGCTTCACATCCTGGGAAAGAACAAGTTACAGTAGGAAGCAGTGAAAGCTTACTTTCAGCACAGTAAGGAAAGAAAGCATGTAGAATGATTTATTTAGAGCTCAGAAGATCAGAACAGGAAAGTTGAGAGGGACAATGACCATAATAATTGATAAAACAGAGCTAAGAATGGTTGCGATAGTGGAAGAGTAGTGAGTGAGGGAGGGAGGGAGCGAGAAGATAGTGAGGGAGGAAGCAAGAGGGGGAGGGAGGGAGTGAGAGGGAGCAAGGACTTCAAAGAGGACTTTAAAAAAATTAAACTATATCCGCCCAAGTTCATTGAAAATCTTTTTTTGCACCAGATTTTCAGCTTCACTACTTAGTGCAAAACTGTGTTTGGTTATTTAGTGTTGTGAAACAAATTTTCCAAATGGAAACGGCAAATATGCACTGCAGATGGATGGATAAACGAAACCTTCGGTATCCTCAGCTGAAAGAAAAGATTTTATACGTGACACTTCTGGTGTGGAAGGAAATCCTTTGGTAGATTTAGAAACATAGAAAATAAAACAATGAGACCCTCCAATTCATACGTGGGGCAGAGCTTTTGAGCCAGAAGTGAAGGACTACAATGTAACAGTTTGTGCACTTAATTTATTTCAGTCACTTGTTCTGAGATACATAATGGCAGTTCACATGCAGTGGAACAAAACTTCGAGAAAATTGATACGGAATAAATATTTTGAAAAATTACATTGAGAAATATCAGCCTGCCTCTGCTGTGAACACACATAACAGGGGGAAGGGGGATAAGAGAAGTAAATTGTTGGCTGATTTACAGGACTCGTTAAATTGCCTTTCAACTTAAACAGCTTTCTGCAGATTCTTGCTAAAAGATTAACATTTGCCAACGACTTGGGCTGACCAGCATAATTTTGCCAATTATTTGGACAAAGTGAAATACCAGCCTTGTTAACGCGTCAAGTAATGTCAGCGCCACAGAGATACAAACCACAACTAAGAGGAGCCTTCCCGTGGCTCAATGCTGTACACGCAGAGCAGCTCGACCTCAGCAATCTTTTAACAATATGCAGGAACAACCTGTAGTCAATGAATACAAATCAGCAAGAAACAAAATGAGCCTCAGAGTTTCTTAAAATAGCTGCACTCAGTTAAACTGGAAATGATGAGAATAATAAATGAACTAAGCACCATAGGAACTAACCCAGATTGGGCAACTCATACAGGAAGTTAACTTAAAGCACATTTGGGAAGTGTTTAAGAAAAAATCTCCTTATTAATGAGAACTTAGATCATCAAGAAGAACAGCTTTAACTACAAGCATCAAGTTTGTCCTCAGCATATAGTACTCTTGCTTTAAAAGCTTTTGTCACAGGGTCTGGGTCATGCAACGGGTCAGCATACTGTTGGGAGGGGGAGAGAGAGAGAGAGAGAGAGAGAGAAACACAAACTGGGGGAGGGAGAGAGAGAGAGAGAGGGAGAGAGCGCAACACAAACTGGGGGAGGGAGTGAGCGAGAGAGCAACACAAACGGAGGGAGGGAGCAATACAAACAAGCACAGACTGGGGAGGAAGAGAAAGAGCAACACAAACGAGGGAGGAAGAGAGCAACAAAAACTGGAGGGAGGGAGAGTTCATGTCGGCCTGTGATGTGCACTGCTGTATAATGTGTTTGATTATGGGAGTCAGGCAGCTTTGGTGCTTCTCTCTGAGGACTGAGTCAGTGAATTGAATTAGGTTTGGTTTTGGCTTTATTTATTATTTTGATAATTTGCTGTGTCAGGTAAAAAATCATAAAATTGTACAAAAATTTGAGTTAGAAGTTACTTATATCGATGATGTTTTTGTTGAATCATTTGTATTCACTTAGTTTTTCTCATTGCAGTCGATAGTGTAGAAACATCACAGAAGCAGTTTCTATTTAAACATTACTGATCCTTAAATCTTTCTATTCTTTTATGTTCTTCCTTTGATTTCTATACTATATTATTCATTTATAAAACAAAGTCAAATTTTATTCGAGGCTTGGTGATACTCAGACGCTTAACTAAGGTAAATGCAATAACATTTGCAAACAGTGGGTAAACGTCACGTGATCAAATGTCGAGATTAAGCACCATGAGCCGTGTCACTTGACCGAATAAAATCACGATCAAATCTCCAGGAACACGTTGAACCAGAGTTGGCAACCCTACTCAGCGGCACAAGGTCGGGGGGCATAGAAGTGGGAATGTCATACACAATGTTGCATTCATTTTTCTGAGGTTGGTGCCAATATTGTAGGGCTGAGTAAATGTGACTACACTTAACTTGCACCTGATCGGACCTAGGAGTGCTTGAAGTTGATACTGAGTGCACAAAATAGAAATCTGTTCCATTCCTTAGCACAAAGAGCCCTCAGATTGATGAGGGCAAAATTCTACCCTCCACCAAAACAAAGTTGACAAGAGTGTACTGCAGGAAGCATGTAAGTTCCCTGACAAGAAAACATCTTTAATTTGTGGGGCAGTTCAACAGTGAACTTGGATGGCGCAACACACTAAACAGATTTTATTCCTCATGTTCAAAGTTCAGACTGTCAGCTTAGATACACACATCTCCCTAATTCTAAACTGTGAAAAATTTCTCTGCCCGTACCATTCATTGCCAAGGTTGAGTGGATGATACGCTCCCATGCCTCCGTCTAAATTTCCTTGGAGCCAGCTGCTGGTAAATGCAATAGACGGATCCAGGGCGGCTCTTGTTCAAACGCCACGCCTCCCCACCATCTTGTGAGAACTGCTTGCTCGAATGCCTGCCTCACCATGGTGCAGAGCCAAGATCAGAAACTCTCAACAAGCAGACAATACTGGACACGAGCTAGCTTCACTTGGTATTGCTCCACTGTGTCGCCATTTTAGAAATTACTGACATACAGGCAACGTTCAGCAATGCAAAGATAATTAACTTGTTCAGACTTGTCAGGAACAGGAAGGAATTCCACTCAAAGCTATTTTTTTTGACAATCAGAATAGGATAAAGCACAAGTTTTATCTGGAACCAACTACACCTGATTTTAATCGTAACACAATGGGCCAGATTTTGCTGCAGCAGGGCATCTAATGGTGTGCTTAGACTGGAATGGACAATACTTAACTTTGTGGTAAGTATAGTTCGTATCTACCGGGCGAATACAGCAACTTCACACATTCAATGCATTTCAATGGTGAGGCAGACAGCAACATGTCATTTTCGCAGAGCTAACAGCGGAGCAGCGCATCTCTGCCTGCAAATTTTGGATATTTGAGTTTAACCGCGCATCTGCCACCATTTGTGCATAAATAACGGAAGCGCTATTCACCTCACCATTATTTTAACAGGAAAATCTTGGCCACTACCTAGTTTTTTTTAAAAAACAGACAATTTTACTAAAGCCAGTGACTCACTCCAAATTATAACAAAGGATTTTAATCGCATTTCGAACAGGTTGCGTGTTCACTATAATAAATAGTGACATTCAACATATCAGACAAACAACATTATCGTTGCCCTGTGTTTTGCTTATAAAATCCCATTCTTATAAGCTCCCTTCTGCCCTAAATGCCACACACTAGTCTTAGAGAGTTGCCTGTTGCCACATCAGCAAAAGTCAGGACCAGCTACGTACTATGGGTGGTACACACTCTCTGTTCTCTGCTCTCCTCCCACTTCCTGCCCCCAACAATGTAGTTGGAAGCACAGACCCATGTATAGTGTCAACAGCTGAGGCATACCCACTCAGAGTGCCAACTCCATGGCCTACAATGTTGCTACATCAACAGGTTGCAACACTGCGTCACCTTTCGTCACGGACATTGCGAAATCAGTGCCGACAGCTGAGAATTTGAAAAAAAAATCCTGAAGCTCCACGAAGCTTAACCACCACTAACATTTTAGGACATCATCTGGACAGCTCACTAGGGTAAGGAATGGGAGGCTCAAATTAAAATGAGCTCCAGCAGATGTACCTTTTTAATCCAGGGAGAAATCACAGCTGCTACTTTACAGAAATCTACACTAACATGGTGGAAATAAAATTTGTTCATCTCTTCTTCATTCCATATCCCACGATTGAAAAACTATCCTAAATCTTTCTGAACCATATCATCCATCAGCTGAGACAATGTGTAGGTAGTCTGCACCCCACATCGATGCAATTTGTTGAGTGATCTGATATGCCTCTGTAAAACACTTTGGAATGTTTTTCTACATTGAAGGCGCTATATAAATGCAAGTTGCATTTGCTGATCACCCGGAGATGTGTGACAGCTGGTGGTGGTGACTCTGTCTAGCGTTCCTCCTCTCCTGAACGTGGCAATTTATACTGCAGTCCATACCACAGGCGCCACAGCCCAACATCTATTCTTCTTGTGCGAGTTAGAAAATTATTCAACTACGGGAGACACTACAGCCAAGATAAATCCTGTCCTCACCCAATGTCCACACTCAAGCATTATGCTACAGGAAGCAGTGGCTAACCACCAGGAATGAAATCCCTTGCTGATTTTGCTCTCACTAACCCAAGGGAATTCAGCTAACTCTGCTGAGACCAGGATCAAACTGGAGAACTTCCTGCTGTGTTCGCCTCAAACCCACAGTGGGCGAGTTATTGACTTTGTCAGCAATCAGGTGACCCGTTGCTCCAAATTTTGCTCAAGATAGTGGTCAGTATTTTGGGGATGAGGTGCAGAGAAGGGCAAAGGGAAATTCTAAGCATCAAATGTTCACCTAGACATTATGTGACTGAGAATGAGAAAAGGGACCATGTACACATAATTTCATTGTACAGCATCAACTTCAAAATAAGCTCCTGATGAACAGGAAACTCTGACCTGATTTCATTCCGAGGGCACTCTGCAATGAATCAAGTGGTGTATCTACAAATCAACTGGGCAGTTCTGCTAACTCAAATGACAGAATAGTGGATCACTAGTTCAAAATGCTTGCAGCTGAATTCCAGCCCCAAGTTTGATGCTAACATCTAAACCCTGCGGCCAACTCACAGCAGGCTGCTCCCTCAGGGGCACTCTGAAACAGCATGCATGACTTACGCAGTCAAGCCTGCTACTCAGTCTTCTCTCCCCTCCCAACCAATCCTAGCATTTAAATTGCAGAAGGAAACATGGTAGTGAAAGCAGAAAAGGAGAATAAATACACCAAGATACTGTAAATGAGTATAGATTAACTGGAAAATAAATGCACCCAGTTTAGAATTTGCTCTGTAGTGTGAAACAACTGCTGTAACCCGAAGGAAGTCTCTGCATGCAGTAAACAGAGCTACAAATACTGGTGACATTTAGGGAACTTTAGTAATGTGTTCAGTAATGTTCACACTCAGCTAATCTCCAAGATACATCACAGCTCTGGGATAAGGGGATTCCAGGATACAATTTCACTTCCACACAACTATCAAAGTCACAGCACTTGCCACTTAACCCACTGAGTGCCCTCTTTTAGTTCAACATTAAACCGGTGTTGTCTGATTGACAGTCTACACAGGAAACACACAAAAAAAGGTTTTTTGAGGCTAAAACCAGATAACCGATTCTGCAAACATGTGACCTGATGCAGTCACCTGACAGATCTCAACACACAACCACAACCCACACTAAAAAGGCAAGTTACATTAAGACTAAATCACTTGATATGGTCCAAGAATTGATTAGGTACATGGAAACTTAATTTATAGGATGATGCAAGAATCTGCACAAGCACTGATCCAATCCAATAAAAATGGCTGTTCACTAAAAGACAGAAAAAGTTAAGCAAAATGTCCCTTTTTCAAAATTAATGAGCAGAATTTACACTCAGCCTCATGCTCAACTGCATAACTTTCTCCAAAACATCATTTCATTTTACAAATATATAACACACACACATATTCAAACACGCACATACATACATTTTAATACACACATGAAAATTACACTAAAAATATAAATAATATGGCAAAGGTAGCTTGAGCACCTCCTGCTGAAAGTAAATGTTGAGTTAACTTCCCAATGGCGTCTCCAAATTCAAGTGTTTGGGGTTCTACCTTGAATGACTTTCATGTTTCCTTTCCAGCCAATCACACTGCAAACTCTCTACACAGCATCTCGATGGCTTGTCCCCATGCAAATTTGGTTGACACATGCAATGGATTTGGTGAGCCTATACAGCAAGCTGCACAAATCTCATTTCAAATCCTGTCAAAAACACAGAGCCTAAAATGCTTATGAAAAAAATGGAGGAATGCCCGTTTTCTTTCCCAATTAATGGGTCACTAATGAACTCACAGGAATGCGCACTTCAGAAATGTGCAATTTCTGAAATTGTCATTGTGTTAGCAGATTACAAGAGAGACTTGCTCCTACTTTTTTCCCCAAGGGGAATTTCATCCCTAAATGTCTGCAGTTACATCTAGGTGAACATACTTGTTGCACGCATTCGGGTTTTGGATAAAACAGCAATTAAATTTTACTTAAGGTTCAAAAAGCCATTTGTAAACAGTACTTTAAAGAAAAGATATCAGCAAACCCAGCAATATTAAATTAAATTCCAATAATGCACAGGTTTTTTGAAAACACAAGCTTGGCTTCAGCTAACCAGTGACTAGATTTATCATGTTCTCTCCTGCTCTTTTCAACCTTGGTAGTGGCCTGAACTATGGACCTTGGCCCTTTACCAAGGTTTCTCAATTGGGAAAAACAAATTATCCTGCTCCGCTTCGCAGTGATGTCAGTTTGAAAAATCTCAAAAGGTGGCTTTACTGACCTCCCATAACCAAATCAGCATGCATAACTCACCACACCACACCCACAGTAAGTTTCGGTCAGATATCTGGCGAGCTCCAGCCTTGAGCTCATGGGGTCAATGAAGAACTTGTGAGAGACCTTTGGCCTTGGTGTGCAGTTGACAAAATTATTGAGTCAGGATTCACTCATGAATATTGCAATTTTAGCTCTCAATCTGCACTTCACTTTGATAATTGTCTGTATAATATGCATTCCCTCCACATATACACCTTATTTCTACCCAGTAGACAGCTGTTTGCTGGTTTTGTAGAAAATCTTCGTTCCAACGGCATTATTTTTGGGGTGAATCCTACCACTATGCTCTCTGTATAATCAAAACGCTTAGGCAGCAGATTACACCAGTTGCCGAGAAAAGCACGACTGCTCCAAGCGAGCACTCACTGCCCAAATGAATGTGTCGTGTCCTTTACTGAGCTGCAGCAGCGATCAGAGGTCACCTTTCAATAAAGTACATTTTCTATAATGCCATTCCAATCTGACATACGGTCCTAAAGGCAGTCTGTTACCTGTGTAAATCACTACTTCAATAACACTGGCAGTTCTGTTGATGATTGCTTAGTACACTAACAATACACCCGAGATCCAAACTAATGATGGAATTTATTAATCCATTAAAGAAACAATAGCCACTTTCAAATGCAAGTTTTAGGTTTGCATCATGGCCGACTCGATCAGCAACATCTGCTTTGAAGGGACACTGCCACATGGTAAAAGCACTTTCCAAAACACTATCAGGTTCACAAACAGTAACAATAATACCGATCACATCAACTGCTTTACATTTTAAATACAGAAAATGTGCTGCAACACAAGTTTACTCCAGTAATCAATATGGGAGTTGACCTTTCAGTGGGAGTTGGTCCCGGCTCGTGAAGGAATTCAATGTTTTTGAAAAATGCCATTAAGGGCTGATATGGCCGCTTAGCGCAACACTGCCACTGTAATCAAAATCATCTTAATTCTGCTAAGTGTTTCTGGTCAACTGCTTAAAATGCACAAACAAACCCATTTTATGCATGAATGAGCATATAAATGGACTGTCAAAACACTAAACCCAGATAAGGATTTAGGAACCAATTTAAGCACAATTCAACCAAGTCGAACTCTCAGTCTGAGAACTGCAATTTCTTCAAAAAAGCCACCAAATCAAAGCCTTGCATCACAGTGTATTCTCGTTAGGACAAAGCTGTACAGGGGGAATAATGTCATAATGTCTGATGTCCCAACAGTACTCGAGGATTACATCAGAGCTATGACACCACTTTCCATTTGCATTGAAGCAAGACTCATACCATCAGTCCTGAACCAGAGCTGCATGACAGCATGGATAAAAGTAAGGTTCTCGTTACTTCCACAGTAGTCAGTTTAAAATTTATTATGCATGTTGAGATTTTACAACCATCATTGCGAACTGCAAAATGAAACTCTTCCTAAAATCATGTCTATTTAAATTCCATTGCTGAAACCACCGATAGTTTTGCAGCAAGTTGGATTCTCTGCCACCATGATTTCTATGAGTCCTAAAGAGGCTGCTGGAAAAGCATTCAGGACCTTTACATTTGACAGCTAACCACAGAAATGTCTTGCTTACTGTTACAATATTGCCGACTACAGGACTTGAAGATTCAATTCACTGCAGTGGACAGATGTTGTGTCCCTCATCTATTCAGACTGCACTGGCAAAATAGTGTCACTTTAGGACACTTTGCACATCAGCACACAGAACCTCTGTCCGAATTAATAGGCTCCATTTGGAAGTGATGCATTTCGCTCCGACTCCAATTATTCTGAGCCCCACAACTCAAGTTCATCAATTGAATTTAAAAATCACTTCCTTCATCAATCAAGCCTGGTGCATCATCACAGGCTCCCCAGTGTATCCCGTTAATAGTGCACAACAAACCACCTAAATTTACAACCTCAATGGAATTAACCCTTGGCGTAATCAATGGTTTTAGCTTTCGAAACATGCTCAGTTAGTATCTGCTAAAGTTTCAATATTGGGCATTAAGAACTCAATGAACTCACCAACATAGATTTCTTGATTAACAAGAATTTTTGCAAACCTTGGAAGGTGAAAGGTTAACCTGATGGTATATTTTACACTTCCTCTTGCACAAAATCCTCTTCAGCTGAAAATTCTTCAAAAAAATGATGATTTCTTTTCAAATATAGTTTCCAAATTATGCTTTATTGTCCAATGTGAAAACATAGTGCTGAGTGAATTCTGGTAGTTACACAAGTCTTTTTGGACTCAGACAAAAAGACTGCTCAGTAACTCTTAATGACATACTTTTCACACTAAATCTCCATTAACTCCTCTCATAATATGACTATACGAACAATGACCCTCTGGTCCATCCAGCCTATCCCATACAACTGTGATACCTTTCCACCCCACCCAAAACCATGTTAGCTCCTGGGAGAGGTGAAAAGCCAGATAAAAATCCAAACCAATCTGGGTGGGAAAAAATCTGGGAAATTCCTCTCTGACCGCCCATGGCAATCAAAACTAGTACAGATCATCACTCTTGGCCCTGATAATTCTATGCAGTACCTACCTTTTGTGCGAAGTGATCTCTGCCCCAGCCAGAAACAGGTCCAGCTCTCGCTTGAAGGAATTCAGCGAATCATTGTCCACTGTACAAGGCAGCAGCATGTTCTAGAGGACCACTATTTTCTGGGAAAACACCCACCTCCTGACCATCATTCCCTCTAAGCTGCGCGACTGCCTCGAGGTCCCGTGCAGCCGGTGAGCCGGTTTCCCAATGCAAAAAACCCGCACGTGCGGAAGTTTGAATGGGCCACAGGGCCCACAAAAAAATTAGGAGGAACATTGCTCCTGACATCTAACCTAGATCTGGCCGTATACAACTTAAAATTGTGACGCTCTGGTCCCCCCTAGTATATTTAATTGCAACAAACAGTCCACTCAAACACAATCTATTCTCTTCTTCATCATCATATAAACCGCAATCAGATCACCCCTAAGTCTACACTTCTCTAAGTGTAGAGTCCCAGCTCTTTTAGCCTATCTTGATAAACAAGATGCTTCAAGCTGGGAATTAGTCTAGTGGCCCAACTCTGCACCCTTTCCAAAGCTTTAATGTCACCCACCATGTGAGAAGACCAAAATTGGACACAGTATTCCAACTGAGGCCTGACCAAGGTCTTGTACAAGGACAAAATAGTATGCTTAGTCTTAGTCAATTGTCCTATAAATGCACCTCAACACCCTATTTGCTCTAGCTATTGCTTCACAGCATTGCTCATAAACCTTTAGAGATCTAGGCACTAGAACACACTGATCTTTTTCTTTCTCCACTTGCTTTAATGCTTTTTCCGTAAGGGTGTACGTATGTTCAGCATTCTCCCTGCCCCCATGCAGAATACTGCACTTTTCCAAGTTAAACAACATTTGCCAGTCACGAGCCCAATCCCCAACACATCAAGATCAACCTGAAGCAGTCAAACATCATCTGGATTATATTACCTTCCTGCACTGACTCCACATCTGGCTCTTCTTTGTGACTCAACAACCTTGAAAGCCGGTTCGATACCGTACTGAAGAAGCCACGTATAAAATCAGTTCTCTGCTCAGCATCTGAGTGGACTTGTCTCAATGGTGGTTTCTCCAAGTGTGAAGAGCAACCAGGTTCAGAGACAGATCGGTGGTAAGGAATTGCTGCCAGTTTGGTGCTTGCTTGCGCCGCCTGGGAAGAATGCTGCTCCAGGACATCATCCGATCCAGTGTATTTAAGGTGGCGCTTAGCCAGTCTTGGCTCAGCTTGGTCTGCTGAAGTGGTGTTCAAGTCAGAAAAAATCCTCCTGCTAACGTTCCATGAAAACCTTGAGGCCGGGCGCCATTTGTAAGCATCCATCGATTTGACAGGCTCCGAATGGGCCCGCTTGTATATTTTCCATTTTGGTTTTGACGGTGTGCGCCATTGGTAGGCACTCAGACTGGTAGGATTCCTGTCACTGTCACTGTGAGCTGGGTCTGAGAGAGATCTTCTGTATTCACCCCGAGAGGAGGAAACTTGTTTTTTGAACACATACATCTTTCAGACTTCGTAAAGCTTGAGTCTTTCTCCCCCCCGCCACCCTCAAATTCAAACAAAAACAGGGCAAACATACAGCACCAAATTAAAAAGTCACAGCGTGTACTAAAACCGTTTCAAAATTTCCGTGTGAAGGTGCACAGTCTGCATGACACGTCACAACCACTTCCTGTCGAGCTGCTTCTTGACGTGTTATAATAAAAAAAGGAAGTTGGCTTTGAACATTTCAGAAAACCACAGCTTTGGACCTAAATCCATCAAACAAAAGTCTGCAGAACCAATGGGTGCTCAGAAGAAAAAGATTTCCCCCAGAATTTGAGAACACATTTCTCATGAGATTTTGCAGGCAACCACTGTGACAATATTCTGAAGGCAAAAGTAGCTATTTACACTCGCCTCTTTAAAGAGTCTGAAAAAAGAGTCAGTACAGCTAGTAAATGTCAGCACTAAACAGAACAGGACGATGTCCAGTCGTCATAGTACTGTAATGATACTCGGTTGCAATAATTAGTAGGAGTGTGGGCTGCACGCGGAAACTTATCCACCCTGAATGAATTAAGTTGCTATTTCAGCAAAATAAAAAACATTCAATCCTTCAGCTGTTTAGTGTGGATTTGAAGGACTAAACCTTTTTAAGTAACAACTCATGGAATAGGAAGGGCAGATCATTTCACTACCACCTTCCCTATTGTACAATGAATTTAGGTAAATTTATCAGGTCATGCTCACACGTAACCAAAAACAGAATTTCCCCCCTCCCTCATAAATTACATCAGGTGCTCAAACATCATGGGGTACTTGATGAGTCTCTGCAGATTCATTTCAACACAGTCTACTAGCTCTGTTGTAAGAACTCTGCTGCTGCAAGAGTTCAACTGTAATGGTTGAAAAGGCTTCGCTGATAGCCTACTCACACTAAGTAATGGAACTGCCTAGTGCAGCACTAAGCCATCCAGACCAGATGGTCCCAAGTCTTCGTTGAGTTACCCGAGGTCAAACTCCAGCTGGGGAACTATCACTGATCGAAGTGCACCTGGGCTTGAGAGGTGAAATAAAATTAAATTAAGGGGAAGAAGAAAAAATAACCAAGCTTTCCACTCCTGACCTGTGGAGCTCTCTGCAGTCCAAGAGTGCACCTCCACGCACTATTTAGCTAACATTTAAAGAATGGCGACGTGGGCAAAATATTGCACAGCTGCTGGGTATCTCAGTCACCTTTGCAGTGGATGAAAAAAAACCAAGCAGTTTAAAAAAAAATGCAAGTGGTCTTCAAGAATTTACATATGTGGCAGACACTGCTAAATGTGGCGCTTAGCCATACAGACCAGAGGGTGCCAGGTTCAATTCTTGTTCTGTTCTGACTAGCAGGTCTTAGCTAGGGCAATAGTAGCTGCGCGTTGGCCTCAGCAGCCTTCGGCTGGAGAAATAATGGGGGAAAAAATCAATCAAGGCTCCTGTGCAAAAAGTTATCCAGTGAATTTTGCTGGAAAGTTTCAATGGCTCAATCGTAATGTCTTCCATGGTAAAATAGCCTGTCATCACTCAGCCTGGGCTCAAGCATCGAAGGTTGCCAGCGCATCTGGAACTGTACACCATAAGAACATAAGAAATAGGAGCAGGAATAGGCCACTTGGCCCCTCGAGCCTGCTCCGCCATTCAATAAGATCATGGCTGATCTTGGGCTCAGAGCCACTTCCCCGCCCGCTCCCCATAACCCTTCACTCCCTTATCTTGCAAAAATCTGTCTATCTCCACCTTAAATGTATTTAATGACCCAGCCTCCACAGCTCTCTGAGGAAGAGAATTCCACAGATTTACGACCCTCTGAGAAGAAATTCCTCCTCATCTCAGTTCTAAAAGGGCGACCCTTTATTCTAAAACTCTGCCCCCGAGTTCTAGATTTCCCCATGAGGGGAAACATCCTCTCTGCATCTTCCTTGTCGAGCCCCCTCAGTATCTTGTATGTTTCAATAAGATCACCTCTCATTCTTCTAAATTCCAATGAGTATAGGCCCAACCTGCGCAACCTTTCTTCATAAGTCAACCCCCTCATCTCAGGAATCAACCACGTGAATCGTCTCTGAACTGCCTCCAATGCAAGTATATCCTTCCTTAAATAAGGAGACCAAAACTGTACGCAGTACTCAAGGTGTGGTCTCACTTTTTGTGTTTCATGCACAAGGACCCCCAGGTCCCTCTGAACTGTAGCATTTTGTAATCTCTCTCCATTTAAATAATAATTTGCTTTTTTAATTTTCCTGCCAAAGTTTATAACCTCGCACTTTCCCACATTATACTCCATCTGCCAAATGTTTGCCCACTCACTTAGCCTGTCTATATCCCTTTGCAGGTTCTTTGAGTCCTCTGCACAACTTGCTTTCCCACCCATCTTTGTATCATCCGCAAACTTGGCTGCATTACACTCGGTCCCTTCATCCAAGTCATTAATGTAGATTGTAAATAGTTGAGGCCCCAGCAACGATTCCTGTGGCACCCCACTAGTTACCGTTTGCCAACCGGAAAATGACCCATTTATCCCGACTCTCTGCTTTCTGTTAGTTAGCCAATTCTCTATCCATGCTAATATATTACCCCCAATTCAGTGAGCTCTTATCTTATGCAGTAACCTTTTATATGGCACCTTATCGAATGCCTTCTGGAAATCCAAATACATATCTACTGGTTCACCTTTGTCCACCCTGCTCGTTACATCCACCAGCAACCATAAATGCATACATGACGGAGAGTAAAAGGGGCTGAATTGACAAGAAAAGTAGTTTTGCTCTGGATTGCTTATGGCTGTCATGACGGTGATGAAGAAACTGTACTCAGCTACAAATAACTGACGCAACTGAAACGTTTTTATGGCACAGGAATTCCCAACATTGCCCTTCCTGGTGGATCCATGTTGCAGGCTTGCATTTGTCTGACTTGTTGATACAGGTGTGTACCAATAGGGATATTGGAATTTCTTCCTTATCCACTTCAGCTTCTCTCCCAAATCACAATTGGTTCCAACCCTGATATTCTCCGTACGGTGATAAAAAAAAGGCTTCTTGAGTAAGGAGAACAAGAACCCAAGTCAGTTCTCCCAGTTAATAGCTAATGATGCTGTCAAAATTCAGAAGTCCCTTCAAGACAAATCTAATCCTTCAAGTGGTCACTTATTGTCTGCCACTATGATAATTGTTCAAAGCCCAAAGCCACTAGTGATCCTGGGGGACTTAATTACCTGCATTCCATTAGAAAAGTTGGTTTCAGTCTTTCATACCTTCTTGCTTCCATGAACCCAGTGCGCTTCAAGCAGATCATGCAGAATTGGGAAAAGGGGCTTGATCTCAGAAGCAATGGGAGGCTGTGCAGTCTGTATTCTACTCTAGGGCAAAAACAAACAGGCTTCATGGGGACTGAATGAAAATCTACATGGCACCTATTAAACTGTGCTGCACCTCCATCCTCAAACACTGCTGTTTCTAGTACTTGTTCGGGGGATTACAAAGCGATCAGTGACCTCCTTCATATTTGCTGGACTTCTGCAACAATTCAGCTTCACAGGGCACCTGTCACAAGATGGCTAAGTCCCTGTCATTTGGATCTCCATTGATCAAAACACATTGCCTGAAGAATTCTTTATGGAGACTGCTTTAAATCTTAGAATGAGCTGTTCAATTGATCATCTATGACACTCAATATATTCTATTCATATGTGGACGTCACAGTGATACTCTGGAGCTACTCTGCAGGATCACAATCACAGAATTTCAGCATTTGACCCATTGTGCCTGCGCATGTGCGAGCTCCAGACTTCAGCTATCTAATCTAATCTAATCCCATTTCCCTGCTCTTCTCCTGTACTCGAATATTTTTCTTTGCGTCTATTTAATTCCTTCTTAAATGTCATAACTGACCAGGCTTCAATAGCTACTTGCTGTAATGTATTATGTATTCCAATAATGAACAATGTTCTTCCAACATTCCCCTTTTAGCTTTTAGTACTAATCCTAAATTTATGCCTCGTGAGCAATTCATCCACCCTCAAACCCTTCAAAAACTTTCAACTCTTCTCTTAGGCCATCCCTCTTCCTCTGCTCTGCTAAATGCAATTAGAATGATCATCATGACTATATACTCTCACCTTGCTATCATTCCTAATGATATTGCATTGCACCTTTTGCACAGGTCCTTTCTTTCGTGGGTTCCCAAAATGGCGCATACTATACCTGTGGCGTCCTCGGGTGGGGGTGGTTTGAAGAGAAGTAGACGTTCTTGCAACGAGCAGTAAATGAAGCACTCTCTCGAGCATTACCTGATTCTCCACTGGATTGACCCAACTGGCACAAACCTGTGTCTGCAGGAACTGACAGTGCTGTCAAGTCCGCAGTTGCCTTTCAACCTGAAACTGTACAAGATACATTACTCCAGGCACACGGCAATAAAATCTTTTGCACGAATCCTATGCTACCCTGGCTGGACAGTACACTCACGACAACAAGCTCCACATGTTGCCTTTTCCTGCTGGCTCCAAGCTGTTAAGCCAAGACTGTAGCAGAACTGGAGCTAACAGCAGCATCGCAGGGGCCATGCTTGAGATGCTCCTGCTGCTTCCAATCTGTTTGCACTGTAGCGTATATGTCACATCTTTCTGTCGA
Organism: Squalus acanthias; assembly: GCA_030390025.1. Classification (NCBI taxonomy): domain Eukaryota; kingdom Metazoa; phylum Chordata; class Chondrichthyes; order Squaliformes; family Squalidae; genus Squalus; species Squalus acanthias. The sequence continues at coordinate 82,730,039 of CM059439.1, forward strand.
TAGTGACCTTAAATAGTCACTAGGTTTTTTAAAAAATGCTACAATTTAGAAAAATATTTCTTCCCGAGGGGCTGGCAGCTGACTTATTCCCAGTCTAAAGCCACAACTATACCAGCAGATCACGAGCATCTCAGTGCGTCATATTTCCAAGTTTGTTTTTCTTCACTCCCTTGGTGATGTCAGCTGGCTTGCTCCATTTCCATGCTTTCTTCGTATTTACCAAGAAAAGTAACTTGCTATGTAGGGAACCCAAGAAACAAATGCATGCTCTGCTACTCGGACACAATAGCTTCAGAGAACCATTTTTAATATTGGGTTTGAACCTTTCTCAATACATTGCTGTTATTCTCACCACCAGTTTGCAGGAATATAAGATTTTTTACTTAGAATTATAAAACTGGGTTTTGGTACTCCCTGGGCATACCAGACACACAGTTACTGTTGCCTTTAGTTCACTAGTTTTTCCTCTCCACCCTTTTGCCTCGACTCCTAAAGCTGGCCTTCCAAATTCTTACACTCGGTTCCCTACTGAACCGAAACAGACCTACCTTCAACCACCTCCAATCACAGCATCAAGAGGAGAGTTTGATTAAAGTAGATGGTTCATGTGGGAGGAATGCTTCTGAGCTATAACATTTGGTGATTTTGTGAACACTTGACCTTGATCCACTCAATAGAAAGTGAGCTTGAGCAACTTGAGAAGTGACACCACCTTGCTCACTTCGTCAACTGACCCCTCTCCACACAACTAAAGGTGTGACTGGCAACTTCACACCTTAAGAGAAGCCTTGTGGGTCTGAAAACTCAACCTTCAGTCTAGAGTTGAACATTCTAACAGGCTCACCTTCTCTGCTGAACATATACAAATGTCATTACAGTTGTGGTAAACACAGAGGTTAAGGGTTAAGTTATTAATGGATTTGATTGTGAGGGAGGCAGGAGAAAGGTGGACAAAAACAGAACGCATGCCTTGATCGTTTATTCTTGTATCGCAGTTGCCATCTGTTTCCCAACTCAAACACTTCCTGTGACAGTAGCCAGTCTAACAAAACAGCTACTAAAAATACACCTGCCACAGGAGTTATGTGAAAACATGGAACACATACAGGAAGTGCTTCGAATAACATGGAACATTTTGAAGTTGTGCTGTCTTGGATTAAAGCTCAGTTCTCATTATGTCTGAATGTACAAATCATGCGGAGCACGCAGACTTTAAGTTAAGCTTCCAATTGAAAACACATACTGTACCAGCCTCTCCATGCAGTGCAGTACTGGGTTTTAGGTGGCCATAATTGCTGGCTTGCTGAACAAAGTGGTCCCACCACACCGCTTCCTGTTTACTTTCTGCTGCGCAAAAGTTCACTCACACAAAAGCAACTTCCTGTACATCCCAGGAGTCACATCATCCCTGTGCGATACTTCAGGAAATCTTTGCCCGTTGAATTACTATCTATCGATTACACACCTCACTGGACAGTAAAGAATCACTTTTCCTTTTACAAACTTAAGAAAAGCAGTTCTATAAATAGAAAATGCTGGAACACTCAGCAGATCAGGCAGCATCTGTGGAGAGAGAAATAGAGTCAACGTTTCAGGTCATTGACCTTTCATCAGAACTGGCGAAAGTTGGAGATGTAACAGGTTTTAAGCAAGCAGAGTCAGGGAAAGGGAGGAGGGGAGGAAAGAACAAAAAGGGAAGGGGAGGGATGATTAAATGACAAAAGGGATGATGGGGCAAAGCAAAAGGGGTGGTAATGGGACAAGTGGAGAAACAAAAAGACGGGTCTAGAAGAGGTGTAAATGGCAACAGCAGCTGCTGTCCAAAAAAATGGGAGCAGAGGTTATGATCTGAAATTGTTGAACTCAATTTTGAGTCCAGAAGGCTGTAAAGTGCCTAATCAAAAGATGAGGTGCTGTTCCCCGAGTTTCCGTTGAGCTTCATTAGAACAGTAGAGGAAACCAAGGACAGAGAGGTCAAAATAGGAGTGTCATGGAGAATTAAAATGACAAGCGACCGAAAGCTCTGGGTCACGCTTGCGGACTGAACGGAAGTGTTCAGCAAAGCGATCACCCAATCTGCGTTGGGTCTCCCGAATGTAGAGGGACCACATCATGGGCAGCGAATACAGTATACTAAATTGAAAAGTACAAGTAAATTGCTGTTTGGGGCCCTGGACGGTGCGAATGGAAGAGGTATAAGGGCAGGTGTTGCATCTCCCGTGCTTGCATGGGAAGGTGCCGTGGAAAGGGGAGAGGGTGTTGAGAGTGATTGAGGAGTGGACCAAGGTGTCGCGCAGTGAACGGTCCCTTCAGAATGCTGAAAGGGGAGGGAAGAGAAAGATGTGTTTGTTGGTGGCATCACGCTAGAGGTGGTGGAAAATGATCCGTTGAATGTGGAGGCTGGTGGGATGAAGATGAGGACAAGGGGAACCCTATCGTGGTCTGGGAGGGAGGGGAAGGGGTGAGAGCAGAGCAGGAAATGGGACGGACACGGTCGAAGCTCCTGTCACGGTGGAGGGGAATCCTCAGTTGAGGAAAAAGGACAACACTGGTATGGAAGATGGCATCATCAGAACGTAAGAAAAGCAGTGGTAGTTTGCTGTGTCAGTCAGAAACTGCTGTAAAAATTGCACAATGCTTAACTGATGGCTATCATTTGGGTTTCTGCTGAAATCAGAGTTCCACTGACTCTCCAAGTGCTGCAGACATGCTCAACCAAACAAGATCACGCTGCCAGGGCTACGGCAGTTGTGTTTTGGATCAATAAAAATTCCATCAAAAGTTGACCTGATTGAGGCTTGCAAGCCTCAAATTGCTGAAAGAAATAGGGCTTTCAGAAGCCATTTTCCCCCAGTGTAGATCTTACTTCCAAAATGGATTAAAAGAAAACAATTTTCAAGTTCAAAAAGCTTTAAATGAGTGAATAGGTGTTAGTTAGAAATAAAACAATTAAAAGCAGAGAAGAGAATAAAGACACAGGTGACTAGGAAACAGGGGAAGATAGCATGAGCAAAAGGGCTTAAAGTTAATTGCTACTTTATACTTGTAATTTTTATTTTGGTTCTATAGGATTAAGATCACAGTGTATTAAGTTACTCCTGACATTTGAGTAGATTTATTACTGCAGTATAAAGGGCGCGTGGGAGCTGAAATCTTGCCAAACTGCCAGGCCCACGGGTGCCTGGAATTCCCCAGAGCTGCTGGCAGCCGAAGGTCAACACCCACATACTGGGGGTATCCAAAAATATCATAGGCAGCATAAGTAGATGCAGTGCAACTTATAGGTCCCAGTGCTCCGTGAACAGAGTATACCCCTATTCACAGTTTAGCACATCCCCAAACAAAACAAGTGACCCTTCAAAAAGGTATGTTTCTTCCAGATTTTTCCCTCCACACTCTTCTCCGAAAGGTAGAAATTCCAAGTTTAAGCATGGCTCCAGCAGCCTCCAGTACCCTGCCCAAGGTGTTATTCCACATTTGAGTCTGGATAGGGTATGTGGGTGTGCCAAATATCTTGGCGGAAGATGGGCTGAGTGGGAAAAGAAATCACAGCTCAGCCAGATCATGTCCTCACGAGACATGCACACACTTACTATTTGTGTCACTGGGTAGTCATCAGAAGCGGGGACAGGCATTTTTTTTCCCTGGCCCAAGACACATTGTTCTGGCTGCTGCGAGCTAACACAGCAAGCACAGGGATCGAACTGGCACCTTCCTCGTCAGTCGCACACAATGCAAGGTTATTTTTGTCATCACTTCCACAGATGCTCTCGTGCTGCAAGCTATTCCCCACCAGACAAGTCCAATTCAAACATCAGAAAAAATGCAAAAGCTCCCCCTATAGCCTAGTAAATAACATGAGCCATGTAGTCCCGAGCTCCCGGATTGAAATCCCTCCTGTATGATGAGTTAGTTGATCTCAGCCACTTCAGCAGTTGGGATGTTACAATCTGTCTCAGTACTCGTTGACAAAGAATGGAGAGGAAGGGGAGAGGGGAAATCAACCTGGGTTCCCAATCCTCATCACGATACAGTGATACATTCTGGAAAATGCTTTACATGGACGTGGGTTGAGGCAGGACTGAGTCCAGTGCGGGGCAGGGAAGTCAAGTGCAATGAAGACAACCTCCGATTCTCGCTTGCTCATTCAGGGGAAAGCTCAGCTAACCTTGGTGCTGCTTCAAAGTACTCGTCAGAGATCAGGAGCACATCTGGTAGGAAAATGCGGTTTGGGAATCAGAAGGACAAAATCCCACATCTCATCACTTCATGGGCAATGACTTGTCACTGATGCACATTCACACTGACTCAGCTCAGAAACTTCTTTGAGGTGAATTTAACCCAACAACACAATAGCAATTAAATTATACGTGTTTGCCTGTGGACTAGTGATGTTTAATAGCTACGGAAGCCACTACCACAGTGACTGCTCCAAGTACAACCCCTCCTCCCCCAAACAATGAAACAACCTATAACTCTGACTATGAACCTCCTCCCTATTGTGCAGCATTTCCAATTCTTTGGCCTAACTGCCAATTAGTATCAAATCTAATGGCAGGTTTTATTCCAGCTCATCTGAGATTCTAAGAAGCATCACAGAGGAGACTCATCATCCCAGTCCCCTTATGTGAGCCTCCCAACAAACAGCATGAAGTGCCTTTCATGAAGCATGTCCATATCAATGTGGTTCATTATTCAACATGAACCACAACCACTGTAGAGAAACAGTAGCTGCTACCTCGAACACAAGTGTCTCGCTGTATAACAAATCCACAATGCAGCTTGCTGCTACTCAGGGAAGATGAGCTTTGTCCCCAAGTTGCACTAAACTCAGTAAAGCAGCTCTTTAGATCACCACCTGTTGGTGAACAGAGCAGGCTGTTGAAATTAGAAGGGAACTGTTAAAAGCAACAGCTGCACTAAAGCAGACATCAAAAGCTGTCAAGTCAACCAACAAAAGTAATGGTAATTCATTTTGTGTTCAGACAGTGAAGCAGCAGTAGGAAAAGACTGCTCAATACCAATATCCCAGAAAAGAACTTCAACGTGCATCTCATTTACAGTAACAAACCTCAGGAACTTTCCTTTCTCATACATCAGGGTACAACTATTTCAAACCAGATACCCTAACACACCATAAAAAAAACACGTATAGACAACTCAAGGGGCAGGCTGCCCCAACAGTCCACGAAGCTCCAAACTCACCTCCTTTCTACTCGAACATGAGCGACTGAGCCCACTGTCTGTCACTATACGCAACTGAATCTGTGCATTTCAAGAAAACCACTCCTATGAAGACTGTCCTCATCAACAGCAGCGACACAAATGCAAGTTCACAAACGCGTGAAAATTCTAACTCCAACATCGCAGTGGAGCAGTAAATTTAACAGATTCTCTGAAAGCTGCCCCTGCACCTCTGGCCTGCACCTGCAGCAGAAAAACAGAGCTGTAAAAGTTCCCCAGCTGGTTTGACAAATAGTACATCGGATATTTCAGTGGAGCAAACTTTCTCTCAGCTCCAATTCCGGAAGGCACTCGGCTTGAAGCTGGTACATCAGATCCACTGGGCTCTACATAAAACCATACACTTGACCCAGGCCCAACCATGACCCGAGCACAGAATTCCATGGACTAACAATTCCTGCTGAACAAGACTCCAGCTATAAGCAAAGCATTGTACAAAAATCACGTTTCCAGCAAAAAGGTTCCATTTACCCAGCTTTCAAACACTCATCTCAATGAATAATCGTGCCATTGCCAATTCCATCTCGAAGCACCATATTTTTAAAATCTTTAACACTCGGCTTTGCAAAACTTCTGTTAAGCGCCTGCTGCTGAGTTTTGTTCAGCCTGAATTGTTGCATTAATTAACGATAAACGATTTTCCAAGTACAAAAATCTGCACAAGCAGTTTATGTCAAGTCCTAACTCAAACACAATCCTGATCCAAGCATAACATTTCTTGGCACTCAAGTCACAAGTTTGTCATGATTGGATTCGGCAAGCAAATTCCTGGCAAAGTCCAGAGAGAAGCAAATACTTACCAAATCAGAATTTGTTCAGGGTTTAGTTAGCCCTGCGACTGTACCAAGGATTCCACCCAAAGTACATGGGAGCATACCTGCCAGCAGACCAGTATTCCTACACACAATACAGTTTTTACTGGAGTTAGTCACATGTCCCAATGCCTTCAAAACAACAGGAAATGCATCTAGGAGTAGATTTCTTTTTTAAAAGTGCCTTAGTTAAGGGAGCACACTCTCATCACAGATGAATAATGTTCTGGGAATAAAAAAAAACTTGCAATGCTGGTGACTAAACACAAATTTGCGGGAAAAAGTTGTGCGACTAGAGGTGCAGGTAGCATTTCGTATATCTCGATAGCTTGGGTTGAAAATTAACTTATATTATGCCATATACATTGGTCAGGAAACTCGAAACAACCTCAAAATAAAAAAAATAAAAATAAAAACCGAATAAAATTCAGCATGGAAAGTAGACACACACTGCTGTGAAATACTATTTCATCAACTGCATGCTGATCCACAAAGGTTCCAGTTAGCCCACTCCCACACTTGATTATCTATGAAATGAGCAAAATCTGACCAACAGCTCCAAAAAAACTGAAACAACTTCCAAAAAACTGACACCATGATTGTAAGCTTATGATTTGTAGAAACAAGTAGTTGCATAGCTTTGTCTTTTAAGCTGTCAGTACACAAACATTTCTTTACTTATAGTGGGACTAGCTGGTGCTCTTGCAGAGAGCCGGCACGGGCTCAACGGGCCGAATGGCCTCCTTCCGCGCTGTAACCATTCTATGATTCTCGTGGAAGTAAAAAAAACTACATTTAATACCATTACATTCAATTTAAATATTCTCATTAATTTTAAGCACTTTTATATTTCATAAATAATCTTAAAGAAAAAAAACTTTGAGAGACCATGACTTCCCCAACTGTTAACTGAACTGTCCCATACCCAAAACACTTCATAAAGGCACTGTTCCCCCTCCAGCCCCAGTTGGCAGAGACACCATGCAAAATACAGCTCCATATCCTTTCACAGGGACATTCTCTTTTCCTCCAACGCTTCCATTTCATACTTGCATTCATCCACCGTGAATTGAAGTAAGCATTCTTTTCTCCCTCCAATGACATCCATTCTTAATCTTACCCCTCCCAGTTCATGCAGTAATTCTTGACCCCCCCACAAACTCACGTCGGCACTTTTCCAATCCTCCATTAATGTCGGCATGGTGTCCCCACTTCCCTCGAGTCCACGATGGCATTCTCCTTCTTCCCCCATCCTAAAACACCACTCCCAGCTTCCACTCTTTCCTTATCCCCTTCATGTCTCCACTGTCTCTCCCCTTCACCATCCATTGTCCCCTTCCCCCTCATCTCCTTCTGCCATTCATTTCACCATTGAATGCCACTAATTCATCATAGATATTTACAGCACAGAAGGAGGCCATTCGGCCCATCTTGTCCGTGGCGGCTGACAAAGAGCTATCCACCCCAATCCCACTTTCCAGCCCACTGGAAACAGCCTCCCAGTCACAAAAACACCCATCAACCATTACCCTTTGTTTCTTGCCTCTGAGCCCATTATGGATCCAACTTGCCACTTTGCCTTGGATCCCATGGGCTTTTACTTTAGTGACCAGTCTGCCATGCGGGACCTTATCAAAAGCCTTGCAAAAATCCATACAGACTAGATTAAACGCACTACCCTCATCAACCCTCCTCGTTACCTCCTCAAAAAATATAATCAATTTAGTCAGACACGACCTTCCCTTAACAAATCCATGCTGACTGTCTCTGATTAATCCGTGTCATTCTAAATGAAGATTTATCCTGTCCCTCAGAATTTTTTCCAATAATTTTCCCACCACCGAGGTGAGGCTGACTGGCCTGTAATTAGTCGGTCTATCCCTTTCTCCCTTCTTAAACAACGGTACCACGTCAGCAGTCCTCCGGCACCACACCTGTAGCCAGAGCCTCTGCTATCTCCTCTCTTACTTCTCTCAATAGTCTGGGCTACATTTCATCCGGGCCTGGGGATTTATCCACTTTCAAAGATGCTGAACCCCTTAATACTTCCTCTTTCACTATGTTTATTTCAATCAGTCCCCCTTATTTTCACTGCCTCCCACCCCAGCTCCAAGCAGAATCCAGTTGCTGATGGATCAGACTGGAGCCATCCACTCCTCAAAATAGCCTCTGTATAACTGAAGAGGAAACTCTGGCAAGAGGTTCTCACCTGCAGGAAAGGGAGAAGCCAGGATCACTGCCATTAGGTGTGGTGTCGCAGAAGCAGGGCCCTGGTCCAGTTCATTGGCACCCAGGCTCGGGTATGAGCGGGTGGGCTAGCAGACAAAATGGGGACTTGGGTTGAAGTGGGGAGGAGAGCTGAACAGCAGTAAAAATTAAGCGTTATTACTGAAGGGAGGGAGGTTAGCCTGAATTGACACACTGCTTGCCCCCCAAAACACTGTTGGTGTGAAATGCTGATGATTGACATGTATACAACTGGTTCTGACTACCACTGGTGGGGACAACATACTCACCAACAGTATGGAATACAAAATGTAAAGCTGTAAGTTCTTTCCAATTCAATGAACATGACCAAACAGCAAATTCCACCAAATTCAGCAAATACCAACATTATAAAGCATAATCCTTGAACTCCCCCATTTGCTCAGCAAGATAATCCAGCAATCAGCTGAGCCATACAGAGCAGGACAATCAGCTTCAACTGTGTTGTTAGCTGACCTCAGCTGGAAGGCCCTAAAATTAAATTTGGCACCTCTAGGTCGGAAAGGGCAAAATGTGACAAGGGTCCATTTCTGATATCTATGCAATGACTCCTGTTGGAAATGCAAGAATGTGAACATCAGATCAGGAGAGAATCAGAGTTGCCTGCGGTGCACTGGGCTGAAATAGGTTGTGGACACTCACTCATGTCCAGGCTCACAAATCAACAATGGCATCAGTGCTCATTCAGTTGTGTTTCAGCAAGGAGTCTATGCTTTATGGAGAATAAATAAAGGGGGAAAAATTGTTGAGGAGGCGGGGGGCAATAAAAAAAGGACACTACCCTTTCAGTGGGTACTGCCTTAAAATAGCTTACTTTCCACAGGAAACACAAAGCTTCAAACACAACTATGTGTTCACATTAACACATGGAGCATGAGCAGCCATTTCAGATTTAACTCAGGTGGGAGAATTCCGATTGAAATACAGTATCACAGCTTAAAAACATGATGCGGAGATGCCGGTGTTGGACAAAAGTGAGAAGGAGCACAACACCAGGTTATAGTCCAACAGCTTTATTTGAAATCACAAGCTTTCGGAGCGCTGCTCCTTCGTCAGGTGAAGTGAAGAAATACATATGGGCACAGCATAATTAGTCAGAGAACAATGCCAGACGACTACAGTTAATCTCTCTAACTGCCCTTAACGGCAGTTAGAGAGATTAACTGTAGTCATCTGGCATTGTTCTCTGACTATTTATGCTGTGCCCATATGTATTTCTTCACTTCACCTGACGAAGGAGCAGCGCTCCGAAAGCTTGTGATTTCAAATAAAGCTGTCAGCTTAAAAACAGGAGAAGCAGCCAGGACTGATCAGGATTTACTAATTAACACTCCTTCTAAATTCACACTGCTGATTTTGCTTTAAGCAGAGATGGGGCGATTTCTCGCTTTGTCGCTTGTCAGACCAGTCAGACTCTCAATGTCAGTTCCGTGTAACAAAATACTCCAGTCCTAGATGATTCATTTCTAAGGACGAAAGGCATTTTAAAATCGAAGAAAGATCTACATTCAAGGCAGACATATATTTTACGCTGTCTACTAGTTAACCATCTCACACTGACAAAAGACTATGACAATAGAAAGTGACTTTTGCAAATCTATCACAAGAACATTTGAAACGAGAAAAAAGTCAAGCTCGCACCTTTCACACTCCATGCATGACCACGTCAATTGTGGATTTACTTCCCCACCAGTAAAGACCTCTATAATCTCAAGCATCAAATTGAATCAAACAGATCTTTTAATTTCTATATCTTTCTCCCCATTTGGATTATGACTCTGCATATATGAGCAATATTCAGATTTGCAGCATTCCCATGTAACATACTGGCATGAAAACTATTGCACATTCATTTAAGTGTGAGCAAAGCAGGCCGATGAAATAAATGCTTAGCAGAGAATAATTAGTCTTTTATCATAAAACAAGTTAGATTTAATTTTCAGACAATAGCTATAGAGTACCATCTCCTGACTTATGTTGTACTATTTATAGACGATTGCAGCTCAGAGATAAAATCATGGCAGGGTGCTGGCTTATGTTCTAAATTCTGAGTCATAGTGTTAAAAAAAAATTGTGATGTGAAGGATACACATAGTTCCCAGATTTAAACCCTGGGAAAGTACAACCCTGGTGATGCAACAGGGACAAGCCAAACCACCAGCTCCTTTTTGTCAATACATAAGCAGAAACAGACCTACATTTCCCACTCACTGCAGTGTCAGTGATTCATTCCTTCAATGCCAATATCTTTTAACAAACTGACGGGGTGCGCTGCTACTATCTCTCCCTTTCCAGGTTAACATTTTGAAGTCTTCACCCTCTGCAAGTCTCGTCAGGCACGCACCATTCCTCTTGTAAGAGGATAGACAATTGAGTTACTCTCACTTCAGAAAAAGCCATTGAAGCCAGGAGGGCTAGAGAGTCTGGAGGCTAAAACAGTTATGGATCTGACCCTTTAAGTTACATCAGTGTGTGTCTTGGCCTGGTTCTTCATTTGCACACCACAATAAGAAACCCCCAACACTAACAGCTCAGGTTCCGTAAATGATCAAAAAGACAAGTTCTGTTCAAGTAACCCACAATGCCCAACTTCTGACTTTTTCTTAGAAAATTGAAGTATGCATTAAGATTTGAAAGAAAGAACTTTAAATGTACCTCCACAGTTTTGGTCTACTTATCTGAGAAAGGACATACATGCTTTAGAGGTGGTGCAATGAAGGCTCACTAGATTGATCCCTGGGAACGGTAGCGTAGTGGTAATGCCACTGGGCTAGTAATCCAGAGGCCTGGACTAATGATCCAGAGACATGAGTTCAAATCCCACCACAACAGCTGCGGAATTTTAATTCAGTTAATTAAATAAATCTGGAATAAAAAGCTAGTATCCGTAATGGTAACGATGAAATCGGATTGTCGTAAAAACCCATCTGGTTCACTAAAGTCCGCAGGAAACCTGCTGTCCTTACCTGGTCTGGCCTATATGTGACTCCAGACCCACAGCAATGTGGTTGCCTCTCAACTGCCCTCTGAAAAAGCCACTCAGTTGTAACAAACCGCTACAAAACACAATAATAAGAATGAAACCAGACGGACCACCTGGCATCGACCTCGGCACCGGCTACGGACACGGCACACCCAGCCCAGTCGACCCTGCAAAGTCGTCCTCACCAACATCTGGGGACTTGTGCCAAAATTGGGAGAGCTGTCGCACAGACTAGTCAAGCAACAGCCTGACATAATCATACCTTTCAGCCAATGTCTCAAACTCCTCCAACACCATCCCTGGGTATGTCCTGTCCCACTGGCAGGACAGACCCACCAGGGGTGGCGGCACAGTGGTAAACAGCCGGGAAGGAGTGGCCCTGGGAGTCCTCAACATCGACTCCGGACCCCATGATGTCTCATGGCGTCAGGCCAAGCATGGACAATGAAACCTCCTGCTGATTACCACCTACCGCCCTCCCTCAGCTGATGAATCAGTATGCCTCCATGTTGAACACCACTTGGAAGAAGCACTGAGGGTAGCAAGGGCACAGAATGTACTCTGGGTGGGGGACTTCAATGTCCATCACCAAGAGTGGCTCGGTAGCACCACTACTGACCGAGCTGGCAGAGTCCTGGGCCTGCGACAGGTGGTGAGCGAACCAACACGAGGGAAACTTGACCTCGTCCTCACCAATCTACCTGTCGCAGATGCACCTGTCCATTACAGTATTTGTAGCAGTGACCACCGCACAGTCATTGTGGAAACGAAGTCCTGTCTTCACACTGAGGACACCCGCCATCGTGTTGGGTGGCACTACCACCATGCTAAATGGGATAGATTCAGAACAGATCTAGCAGCTCAAAACTGGGCATCCATGAGGCGATGTGGGCCATCAACAGCAGCAGAAATGTATTCCACCACAATCTGTAACCTCATGGCCCTGCATATCCCTCACTCTACCATTACCATCAAGCCAGGGGACCAACCCTGGTTCAATAAGGAGTGTAGAAGAGCATGCCAGGAGCAGCACCAGGCGTACCTAAAAATGCAGTGCCAACCGGGGGAAGCTGCAACACAGGACTACATGCATGCTAAAAAGCAGAAGTTGCATGCTATAGACAGGGCTAAGCAATCCCACAATCAACGGATCAGATCAAAGCTCTGCAGTCCTGCCACACCCAGTCGTGAATGGTGGTGGACCATTAAACAACTAACTGGAGAAGGAAGCTCCATGAATATCCCCATCCTCAATGATGGTGGCGCCCAGCAAGTGAGTGCAAAAAACAAGGCTGAAGCGTTTGCAACCATCTTCAGCCAGAAGTGCCGAGTGGATGATCCATATCGGCCTACTCAAGGTCCCCACCATCACAGAAGCCACTCTTCAGCCAATTCGATTCACTCCACGTGATATCAAGAAATGGCTGAGCGCACTGGATACAACAAAGGCTATGGGCCCCGACAACATCCCGGCTATCGTGCTGAAGACTTGTGCTCCAGAACTAGCCGCGCCTCTAGCTAAGCTGTTCCAGTACAGCTACAACACTGGCATCTATCCGACAATGTGGAAAACTGCTCAGGTATGTCCTGTCCACAAAAAACAGGACAAATCCAAACCGGCCAATTTCCGCCCCATCAGTCGACACTCAATCATCAGCAAAGTGATGGAAGGTGTCATTGACAGTGCTATCAAGCGGCACTTACTCACCAATAACCTGCTCACTGATGCCCAGATTGGGTACAACCAAGACCACTCAACTCCCGATCTCATTACAACCTTGGTCCAAACATGGACAAAAGGAGCTGAATTCCAGAGCTGAGGTGAGAGTGACTACCCTTGACATCAAGGCAGCATTTGATAGAGTGTAGCATCAAGGAGCCCTAGTAAAACTGAAATCAATGGGAATCGGGGGGGGGGAAACTCTCCACTGGCTGAAGTCATACCTAGCACCAAGGAAGATGGTTATGCTGGTTGAAGGTCAATCATCACAACCCCAGGACATCGCTGCAGGAGTTCCTCAGGGCAATGTCCTAGGCCCAACCATCTTCACCTGCTTCATCAATGACCTTCCCTCCAACATAAGGTCAGAAATGGGGATGTTCGCTGATGACTGCACAGTGTTCAGCGCCATTCACAACTCCTCAGATAACGAAGCAGTCCATGCCCGCATGTAACAAAACCTGGACGACGTTCAGACTTGGGCTGATAAGTGGCAGGTAACATTCGCGCCACAGAAGCGCTAGGCAATGACCATCTCCAACAAGCGAGAGTCGAACCACCATCAACATCCTGGAGGGTCACCATTGACCAGAAACTTAACTGGACCAGCCACATAAATACTGTGGCAACAAGAGCAGGTCAGAGGCTAGGTATTCTGCAGCAGGTGTCTCACCTCCCAACTCCCCAGAGCCTTTCCACCATCTACAAGGCACAAGTAAGGAGTATGATGGAATACTCTCCACTTGCCTGGATGAGTGCAGCTCTAACAACACTCAAGAAGCTCGACACCATCCAGGACAAAGCAGCCCGCTAGATTGGCATCCCATCCATCACCTTAAACATTCACTCCCTCCACCACCGGCGTACCGTGGCTGCAGTGTGTACCATCTACAAGATGCACTGCAGCAACTTGCCAAGGCTTCTTCGGCAGCACCTCCCACCTCTTCCACCTAGAAGGACATGGGCAGCAGGCACATGGGAACACCACCACCTCCAAGTTCCCCTCCAAGTCACACACCATCCTGACTTAGAAGTATATCGCCGATCCTTCATCGTCGCTGGGTCAATATCCTGGAACTCCCTACCGAACAGCACTGTGGGAGTACCTTCACCACATGGACTGCAGCGGTTCAAGGCAGCGGCTCACCACCACCTTCTCAAGGGCAATTAGGGATGGGCAGTAAATGCAGGCCTTGCCAGCGACGCCCACATCCCATAAACGAATTTTAAAAAAGGATGAGAGGGTTGTCTTATGAGGAGAGATTGAGCCTATACTCTCTGGAGTTTAGAAGAATGAGAGATGACCTCATTGAAACATAAGATTCTGAGGGGGATTGACAGGCTAGAAGCTGAGAGGTTGTTTCCCCTGGCTGGAGAGTCTAGAACTAAGGGGCACAGTCTCAGGATAAGGGTTGGCCATTTAAGACTGAGATGAGGAAGAATTTCTTCACTCAGAGGGTTGTGACTCTTTGGCATTCTCTACCTCAAAGGGCTGTGGAAACTGAGTCATTGAGTATATTCAAGGCTGAGATAGATAGATTTTTGGACTCATGGGGAATCAAGGGATATGGGGATCGGGTGGGAAAGTGGAATTGAAGTCGAAGATCAGCCATGATCTTACTGAATGGCAGAGCAGGCTCGAAGGGCAATATGGCCTGCTTCTGCTCCTAATTCTTATATTCTCATTATGTCCACAAGACATTGTAACGTTGTTCACAACCCATGAATTTCTTTTGAAGTGGTTGCTTATTTGTAGGCAAATGCAACAGCTGATATGCCCACAGCAAGTTGCACAAATGAAATTGAAGCCCAGTTTCTCTTATTTAGTGATGTTGATTGAGGAAGGCACGTTGGAGAGATACCAGGAGAACGCCCTACTCTTATAATAGTGGCGCTGGAACTTTCACATCCACCTGAACAGGCAAAGAGAGCCTCAGTTTAACATCTGATCCATAAGAAGGCACCACACACAAAGAAGCACTTCCTCAGTACTGCCATGAAGTCAGCTTGGATTATGTACAAATCTTGGACTTAGAAGCAAAGAGTTACTGCTGAGCTAAGTTAACACTTGACTCACAGACAACTGTCCCTACAGCTCAAGGAGGCCAAAGTTTTCCGGACATGCTGCTTAACAATTCAGACCAGAATAATCCCAAGTTAAGTCCCGTGCACCCTACACCTTTGTGGTCACTGACTGACACTGGCTCCCGTTCCAGCAAAGCCTCGATTTTAAAAATTCTCATCAGCCATGTCCCTGCCCCGCCCTACAACCCACCAAGAACTCTGCAGTCCTCCAACTCTGGCCTCTTGTGTATCCCCCTCCTCCTTCGCCCCAGCATTTGTAGCCATGCCTTCAGCAGTCTCAGCCCTCAGCTTTATAACTTCCTCTCTAAACCTCTCCACCTGTCTCTCCTCTTTTAAGACCTTCTCTTTGACAAGCTTTTAGTTACCTGTTCTCATATGTCCTTTGGCTCAGTGCCAATTTTTGGCTGATTTTGCTCCTGTGAAGCATCTTACCATATTTTACTACGTTAAAGAGGCTATATAAATGCAAGTTGCTGTTATTGCTGTTCAAATGTTGCTTTGTGCTCAGTTAGGTAACCTCAACCAGCCAAGCAATGGGCAATCATCATAGGCGTTAACGTGCCTTGGTAAAAAGCAAACATTCCACTGATCTCTGCTGGAAAATACGCATGTATGGACATCAGATGAGCACAAAATGGAACTCAGCTGTATATGTTGCTCCCTCTCTTGCCTTCTACATGTAGTCAAACAGACTGCCAAAGCTGATAGTATAAGCTTACGCATGAAGAATATTCATTTGGGTGAGGTACCAAAGGCCTGCCAGCATTCATGGACCTGTGAAATATTGATGAGTTACCCCCGACAGCACAGGAGGAGAAAGAAAAAGGAGAAAGACTGGAAAATTACGGGAAAAACCTTGCACAGGCTTGCATTTCTTTTCACTTGGATAATGCTTTTGGTTTTTTTTTAGAAACACACCAAAACGTTGAAATGCAACTTACATTAATCTGTAGAAAGATTCAAGTGGCATTGCACCTCTGCAGGACCAATTAGTGCCAAATATGAGAGCAGTTCTCAGCTGTGACCTGACTCCTACTGGGAATGGGTAGAACATGCTGTGACTTATTCCACTTCATCCTTTGTCCATTCTGTCTGTTAAAAATCACGTCTAAGAGTGCAAGCACAGTGCAAAAGTGCGAAGTAAATATTTAAAATAAAGCTCAATCGACAAATCATGATATTTTATAAGATTATGCCATTAATCCGCTCTTTTCAGTGGAAACTTAATCTTGTAGAACTCCCTAATCCTCCCTCTTGCTCTATCGGAATAATTATGCTCAAGAATTAATTTAACAGTGGAAAGACAGATGAAATGATTACACAAGTCTTGCATACTGCCCCATACACAGTGACCCCATCAACAGCTTTGCCAGAGCCATTTGTATTTGAAAAGAAAATACTAGTCCATTAAAGAACTGCCACTGGATATTAGATTAGCTGGAGTCACCGAGACATTCAGTAACTACATTTTAGTCAATAGCAGACAAGAGTGACGGATGGATAACTGATTTGTCAACAGTGGTCAAGAGACTGATGTGAAATTATATGTATGTATATATGTATGTGTGACGTGCATCATAATGAAAAATCTAATCAAGTAACCCCCACCGAACAGGATATCCCATTCAAATCAATCCATGGACAAGCTACACTGCTCACAGCGTGCACCCTTCCACCATGTGGTGTTTAGAGGAAGTGGAGACAATCAAAGTTTCATAAACAGGCAACTACTGCAAGACCAAAATACTGTATCTAACCTTAGCCATAACAGTTCTTCAAATGAAGAAAAAACAGATGTTCTGCAGCGAAGTGAACAGATGAACAATTAACCTCATGGTACACAGATCAAAGTTAAAAACAGATATTCACCCTTCTGCTGTTCCATTCAAACTGGATTTCCAAAATAATGCACAGGTGATATATATATATATATATATATACCCCATCACCCTCACCTGTATTTTTTGTGAAATACTACATGCTACAGTCTGTGTCATTTTGGTTTGTTACCATCTGCCATGATTAGCATTCTCTTCTGTATCCACAGCAGTACATGCCTAACAGCAGACAATACCAGTTATATCTTTTATTCAAAACAGCACTATGTATACCTTACAGGAAAAAGCCTGATTAAATCACAAGGACAGGATGAAAATGGGAACTGAAGCAATCCGCGATTTTAACAATTCTGCTTCACACTGCACTGGGAGCAGTAGGGGGCTATGTACAGAAAAAAATTAATTGTTCAAATTCATATTTCAACCGTGTTCATGGAATTAATCAACATGATCTTAACAGTCTATAAACCAAGAGGCTATGTCGAGAGTTGCAGGTTGCAAGCTGCAATTTAACTGGTTCAGGACACAACTTGAACCTCTGGACTGAAGGTTGTAATTTAAAAAAAAATGTTGTTGCTACTTTTTAATGAAAGCAAGAGCACCCGGTCCTATTTGTTTAAATGAACGCAAAATTAAAAGAAAAAAAGACCAGAATCAAAAGTGACTTTAAAATGCTCCCTTGAAATATATCTATTAAAAGGGTGTGTCCCTATTTCCCCTTCTCCCTTAAACCCAAGGAAATATGGACCGAGAAGAAAATATATATGCACTAAAAATCAAATCTATGCAACCACTCATTTTAAATTAGAACGCCCAAGGAAGCAGGAAATGACCCTGACTGCAAAGTCTTGAATATAGATTCACAATTTTATTTTTAAACCATGACTGTGGCACTCAAAATGTTGCACCTTCACAGTTTACTACAGTATTGTTCTATTTCTATGGTTGTATTTCTTAAAATACATTGCCTGGGAGTTCAAGGTTACCAAGAGGCAGGGATTCCTGATCTCGTAATACGGAGATGATTCAGAGGTAGCACAGTAATCCGATACTTGCTTCAATTACTGCAAATGCTGCTGCATTAGACTGCACAATATGCCTAATAAAGTTGTTATTGGTTGTAAAAAAATCATTTGGCGGATCAAAACACTGAACCAGAAAGTGGTAGTACTTGGGAAGTGTTACGACTGCAACTCCCCAGTGCAAAGTTCTGTGAGGAGGAACAGATATGGTGGATGGAAAAATGCAGTGGGTGTGGTGTACAAGGCCTTTCAGAAAGTCTCAGATAAGGTCCCACAAAGAAGATTATTGGAGAAGATTAATGGGTATGGAATAAACAAAGTGTCGCAAATTAGATGAAAAACTGGATAGAAGGGAAGAACCAAATCGGAGGAGTTAAGGGTAGTTTGTCAGAGTGGTTGGGAGGCAGTAGTGGTGTCCCAAAGCGTTCTGTCCTGGGACCACTTCTGTTCACTGTGCAGGTCAATGATTTGGATATGGGGCTAGACAAAACGGTGTCCAAATTTGCAGCTGATCCTAAAACAGGAAGCATAATAAATGAATTTGAGGACTAAAGGAAGCTGCAAGAGGATATTGATACAATGGTGGCATGGACAAATTTCAGGATGAAATTCAATTTCACAATGAGGCAGTAACATTTTGGTTAAAAAAAAGCAAAGGTTTGGCTGGGTGATGTGAGAAGGCAGAGGTATTTGGGATGGGTTCAGATTCACAAGACATGAAAAGCAGTACTTAAAATGGATAAGACAATAAAGAAAAGCTATGGGAATACTAAATTTTCTGGCAGGATGTATAGAATATAAAAATCAAAATACAATGTTGAAGCTATGTAGAACCTTACTAAGACCACGGTTGGGATTGGAGTATTCTGTGCAATTTTGGGCTCCACACCAAGGAAAGCATTTTAAGGCAATGAAGAAGGTACTGTGCAGATTCACCAGGATTCTACCTGGTATTAAGAAATACAAATGACTCGTACCTGACCCAAGGGACCACCCTTAAATGTGAGCCAACACCTGTCTACAGGAGGCAGGCGAAAACCTTATGTAAGACCGAGTAATTTCTAAAATCCTGTAAATTGGTTTCAGAGCAGAATTACCAGAGATGGGCAAGGAGGCAATCTATCCACTCACTGAGTCTGGGAATGCTACAAGACGTTGGAGGATACAAGGAGAATGAGTAATTATAAAATTGGAGAAGGGCTGAAACAAATAATTATTTTTCAATCGTTAATTCCTAAACTACAGCCATATTTTATCCTCAACCTCCAACTGCTGTCAAACAACTACATTGCAATTAGTAGCCTATCTTGATCAGCAGGTTTGCATCAGGTGAAAAGCTAATAAGCTGGCCCATTGAGTTCTTCAGCAACATTAAAAGCAAATACAAAAATCTACAACAGCAACTTGCACTTATATCGCGCCTTTAAAGTAGTAAAACGTCCCAAGGCCCTTCACCGGAGTGCTATCGAACAAAATTTGACACTGAGCCACATAAGGAGATTTTAGGACAGGTGACCAAAACATAGTGTAAGAGGTAGGTTTTAAGGAGCATCTTAAAGGAGAGGTAGAGGAGCAGAGTGTCTTAGGGAGAGTATTCTAGAGCCTTGGGCCCAGGCAGATGAAGGCACAGCTGCCAATGGTGGAGCAATTAAAAAATCGAGGATACTCAAGAGGCCAGAATTGGAGGAGCGAAGAGATCTCGGGAGGGTTGTAGGGCTGGTGGAGGTTACAGAGATAGGGAGGGGAGAGGCCTTGGAGGGATTTCAAAACCTGGATGAGAAGCAGAGGTGATGGGTGAACAGGACTTGGTGCAAGTTAGGATACGGGCAGCAGAGTTTTGGATGAGTTCAAGTTTCTGGAGGGAGGAAGATGGAAGGCCGGCCAGGAGAGCGTTGGAATAGTCAAGCCTAGAGGTAACAAAGGCATGGGTGAGGGCTTCAGCAGCAGATGAACTGAGGCAGGGGCAGAAACGGGCGACATTATGGAGGTGGAAGTCGGTGGTCTTGGCGATGGAGCGGATATGTGGTCGGAAGCTCATTTCAGGCTCGAATAGGATGCCAAGGTTGCTAACAGTCTGGTTCAGCCTCAGACAGTGACCAGGGAGAGGGATAGAGACGGCGGCTGGGGAACAGAGTTTTTGGCGGGGACCGAAGGCAATGGGTCTTCCCAATATTTAGTTGGAGGAAGTTTCTACTCATCCAGGACTAGATGTCAGATAAGCAGCATGACAAATCAGACAGTGGTAGGGTCGAGAGAGGTGGTGGTGAAGAGGAGGTGGTGGGGAGGTAGAGCTGGGTGTCGTCAGCGTACATGTAGAACCTGGCATTGAACAGCAAAAGCAGGTGCTAATGCAAAATCTACTCAATATTGCAGACTGTACTTGTGCTGTTGTAAATTAAGGATCACATTATTCAGCTAATTAAGTTAAATTTATGTAACTTTCATTTCGAAGTATTGCACACCTCTGATTAGATAGAGAGAATCAGGTCAAGCAATTCCCGTCAGTCCCATTCCCAAAGACCATGTAAATTAAACTAAGTCAGTGCTTCAGCATATTATTTCCCCTTTAAACCAATCATCTCATTAGTTGGATTATTCAGAGACTTCAATGTAATGATGGCAATTATGCTCAATGTCAGAAATTGAGCCCTGTTGATGTTGCACTAAACTAGCTCCTTCTCACTTGCATTTTCATCGAGTAATGTCTGACTGAATTGTTAAACTTATAGGATGGAATGAAAAAGACATGTCAGCATTTCCTTTGAGGCAGAAATTCTCAGCTCAGCCATCTCCCACAGAATAACCAGAATGAGTATGCAGAGTACTCAGCTGGCTAGATGATCCATTATTTAATATTCCGTTGATTAGACTATTAATTAATTAATCCATTATATGTGATTAAATCAGCATATGCCTGGAGGATGGCAAGAACACAAGATAACAGCTCTACATTCAACCCAGCAGCATGGAAACGCATCATCTTACCTCCATATACAGATCGAGCTGCAACAGATTAACAATGCAACAGGTACCGAGTTTCCCCATGAAGAACCTGGTACTGCCACCTCATGGTTACCTACTGACTCAACAACATGACAATATAATGTTGCAGCACATTGTGTGGTGAACAGTGAAGTGTCCCCTTTCATAGCTGCTAACCATCTCCTTCAACAACTGTGCAGAGTTCTGCTGGGTGAAGGGACAAACCTCTCAAATTCCTGCACCAAAAACACCCTGGCAGAAAATGTGACAACTTTCAACCAATTCAACGCTCTCAAAATCATCCCTTGCCAAAGGAGAATTGATGAAGGCAGTTTGGAAAATTCTTCACAAAATAACACCTTCCTTTGTAAACAATAAACAAAGTCAATTATGTACAAAAAAATTGGTTTTAGAAAGTTAAAAACTACATTTGATAATTTCCAAGTTTGTAGTTCAGGGCAGTTGTACTGCAAACACCTAGTTAGGATCACTTGCAACCCACCTCCCCTTAATTTGTGGCCTTCAACGCACTTGTTGCTCCATGTCCTATTTTGCAGCCAGCCTACTGTGGTTCTTGACTGAGCTCGTATTCAGTGCTGTCTTTGTAATCTCCAGCCAAAGGCAAGGTAATGGTCGGCAGTATTATTTCAACCGCCATTAGGCAAACGAAACAGCCCTTATAAAAGTAGACCCATTTAACATAGAAAACATAGAAAAATAGAAGCAGGAGTAGGCCATTCAGCCCTTCGAGCCTGCTCCGCCATTCAATATGATCATAGCTGATCCTCTATCTCAATACCATATTCCCACTCTCTCCTCATACCCCTTGATGCCTTTTGTGTCTAGAAATCTATCTATCTCCTTCTTAAATATATTGGCCCGAAAATTAGACCTAATACGCGAGAGTACGCACTGTGTACTCTCGCGTATTAGGTCCCGAATTGCCGGTTTCCTGCATGCACTGCGCATGCGCGGGAAACCGGCACTTCGTGAATTGCAAAGGGGGCGGTTCCTAAGTGAACCGCGTGTGCACTACAGGTTGTGCGCACGCAGTGCACTTAGTTTTTTTTTCAGGTTTGAACACGCAGGTAAGTGGTGAAGATTTTACACAAGGTAAGTAGTTAATTAAGTTATTTTAAATTTTTTTCAACAGGTTTATCTTTTTTAGAGACTTTAAAGAAAGGTAAGTTTATTTTTATAACTTTTAAAAAGATTTTAAATTTTTTCAAAAATTTAATTTTTTGTTTAAAGTGGTTAATTTATTTAACTATACTTATTTTATTAATGTGATAGCTTTTTTTTTAAATTTAATTGAGGTTTAGCTGTTCTTTTGGGGGTTTGTCGTATTCATAGCTTTGACAGCCCTTGCTGTCAAAACTATGAATGAAAGATGGTGTGCTGCCATTGGCTCTAACTGAATCACGTGATCCCAGAGCTCGCACGAACGAATTGCGCCTCTGGGATACGCAAGCACTGCACGGTTGCAACAGGGAGAGGCTCTGAAACTAAAGTTCGTGTGGGCCCCAAACAAAAAGGTAGGCGCGGAGTGCGATATCGCGGGGAATCCTTACCCCGGCGGGAACCATCGATGTTTAATTTCTGGGCCATTCAGTAACTTGGCCTCCACAGCCTTCTGTGGCAGAGAATTCCTCAGATTCACCACCCTCTGAGTGAAGAAATTTCTCCTCATCTCCGTCCTAAATGTTCTACCCCGTATCCGGAGACTGTGACCCCTCGTTCTAGACTCCCCCCAGCCAGGGGAAACATCCTCCCTGCATCCAGTCTGTCCAGCCCTGTCAGAATTTTATACGTTTCAATGAGATCCCTCCTCATTCTTCTAAACTCTAGTGAATACAGGCCTCGTCGACCCAATCTCTCCTCATACGACAGTCCTGCCATCCCAGGAATCAGTCTGGTGAACCTTCGCTGCACTCCCTCTATGGCAAGTATATCCTTCCTCATTTCAGTCTTAAATGGCTGACCTCTTATCCTGAGACTGTGCCCCCTGGTTCTGGACTCTCCAGCCAGGGGAAAGAACCTCCCAGCATCTACCCTGTTAACATAATTAACATTGGCTGTACAATTTTTTTTCCATCTTACTGTATGGGAAAGTGCCTGGCCTCCATTTGGCAACTGCAGACAGTGGCATTGTTAAAATCAAGAGCTCACCGTGTGAGGTGCTGGAGGCACAGACTCAAAAACTCAGGGTCCCTACAGCATTTAAGTTGTTGCTCAGCAACACTGCTCGACAACTTTACATTCACAAGTGGGGAATAAATCAATGGTACCAAGAGAACAGAAAGAAATTGTTGTCCATTCAGCTCGAGGGGCTGAATAGTCGACTCTTGTTCCTCTGTCCACAGCCAGGCAGATGAAAACTCAAATGTGAACCCCACCTATCAATAACTTAAAAAGGTATTACCTCTTCATTGCTTTTGGCTAAAAAATTTGAAAAATCCCTTTTAAAGCCATGTTATCATCTCTACGGCGCACTTTTTACACCACGTTTGAATTACATCAGTGCATAATTTCCTCTTGTAAGCTAACTTACGTGAAAGATAATGCTGGGAAATGTTTAACTCGTCATCCGCAGCCATTACCACTGTGTGTGTGTCTGGGCCACACAGAGTTTACCCTGTCTGGAACTCTGAGCAACCCCGCCCCCCGCCCCCAGCAAAGGAACATCAAAATCCATCACCAAAAGCCTGCAGCTCACAGCAACAAAACAACAGCCAATTAAACAGTTCTGTATTCTGCTCCAAAGAAATCCTCTCCAGCCACACCCCTCCCCCATCCCTATACCTCTTAAAAGCGAGCCTTAGAGTCATAATGGCACAGAAGGAGGCTATTTGGCCCATCGAGTCCGTGCCGGCTCTCTGTAGAGCAATCCAGTCAGTCCCATTCCCCCGCTCTATCCCTGTAGCCCTGCAAATTTATTTCCCTCAAGTGCCTATCCAGTCTCCCCTTGAAAACATTGTGTCCCCCCTTCCACCGGCAGCGAGTTCCAGGTCCTCACCACTCACTGTGTAAAAAAGTTTTTCCTCACATCCCCCCTGTATCTCTTGCCCAAAACCTTAAATCTGTGTCCCCTAGTCCTTGTACCATCAACTCGTGGGAACAGCCTTTCCCCGTCTAGCCTATCCAAACTCGCCATGATCTTGTACACCTCTATCAAATCACCCCTCAACCTCCTTTGCTCTAATGAAAACAAATCCAGCTTCTTCAACCTGTCCTTGTAGCGAAGGTCCCCCATCCCCAGAACCATTCTGGTAAATCTCCTCTGCACCCTCTCAAGGGCCTTCACATTCTTCCTGAAGTGTGGTGACCAGAACTGGACGCAATACTCCAGTTGTGGCCGAACCAGCGCTTTACAAAGGTTCAGCATAACTTCTCTACTTTTGTACTCAATACCTCTATTTATGAAGCCCAAGATCCCATATGCTTTGCTAACCACTCTCTCAATATGTCCCGCCACCTTCAGGGACCTATGCACATTAACTCCCAGGTCCCTCTGTCCCTGCACACTCTTTAAAACTGTGCCATTAAGTGTACGTTGCCTCTCCCTGTTCTTTCTGCCAAAATGCATCACCTCACACTTCTCTGTATTAAATTCCATCTGCCACTTGTCTGCCCATTCTGCTAGCCTTTCTATGTCCTGTTGCAGTCGATTGGTATCATCCTCACGGTTTGCCACACCCCCAAGTTTGGTGTCAGTGGCAAATTTAGAAATTCTACTCTGTATTCCAATATCCAAGTCATTTATATATATATATCTTAAAAAAGCAGTGGCCCCAGCACTGACCCTTGGGGAACACCACTGTCTACCATCCTCCAACCTGAAAAACAGCCATTTAACACAACTCGCTGTTTTCTGTCCTTAAGCCAATTCCTTATCCAAGCTGCCACCTATTCCATGAGCCTCAATTTTGTTAACCAGCCTTCTATGTGGTACTTTGTCAAACGCCTTCCGAAAATCCATGTAGACAACATCCATTGCATTCCCTTTATCAATCCTCCCTGTTACTTCATCAAAAAATTCAATTAGATTAGTCAAACACGATCTGCCTTTTACAAATTCGTGTTGGCTCTCCTTAATTAGCTTAAACCTCTCCAAGTGCCCGGTAATTTTTTCCTTCATTATTGTTTCTAAAACTGAATGGCCTATAGTTACGAGGATTGTCCTTCCACCCTTTCTTTAACAATGGTGTCACATTTGCCACTTTCCAATCCTCAGGCACCTCCCCCACATCTAGGGAAGAGTGGAAAATTATGGCAAGCCCTTCCGCTATCTCCTCCCCCAATTCCCTTAGCAACCTGGGATGCAAGCCATCTGGACCAGGCGACTTGTCCACTCTAAGCATAACCAGCCGTTCTAGTACATCCTTTCTATCAATTTTCACCCCTTCCATTGCTTCTACCTTTTCCACTTCTACCGATATTTTGTCAGCATCCACCTCCTTAGTAAACACTGATACAAAGTACTGAGTATTCTTAGCCTTGCCCTGCGCCTCTAAGCATGTATCATCTTCTTTGTCCCTAATAGGCCCCACCCCGCCTCTTACTACCCGCTTACGGTTTACATGCCGGTAGAAGATTTTTGGGTTCCCTTTTATGTTAACCGCCATTCTACTCTCATATTCTCTCTTTGCCAATCTTATTTTCATCTTCACTTCCCCTCCCAACTTATTGTATATGGTCTGGTTCTCCCTTGAAGAATTCACCTGACATTCATCATACACCCTCTTTTTTTGTTTCATCATATTCTCTATCTCCCTCGTCATCCAATGAGCCCTTGCTTTGGTTCCCTTACCCTTCCCTCTTTTAGGAATGTACCTAGCCTGTACTTGGAACATCTCCTCCTTAAAGATCACCCATTGTTCTGTTACAGTTTTTCCCGTCAGTCTTTGATTCCATTTTACCCTGGCTAGATCCTTTCGCATCCCATTGAAGTTAGCCCTATTCCAGTTTAGAAGTTCCACTCTAGATTGTTCCTTGTTCCTCTCCATTGCTGATCTAAATCTTATGATATGATCACTCATACCCAGGTGTTCTCCCACAGACACTTGGTCGACCTGGCCCACCTCATGCCCCAGCACCAGATCCAGCAATGCCTCCTTCCTAGTTGGGCCAAGAACATACTGGTCAAAGAAATTCTCCTGAACACATTTCAGAAATTCCTCCCCCTCCTTTCTCTTTACCCTAGCATTATCCCAATCGATATTTGGGTAATTAAAGTCCCCCAATATCACCACTCTATAGCTCTTGCATATCTCTGCGATTTCCCTGCAGATTTGCTCCTCTACCTCCCTCTCACTATTCGGAGGCCTGTAGAATACCCCCAATAGTGTGATCATACCCTTTCTGCTCAACTCTCACCAAATGGATTCTGTCCCTGTCCACTCAAGAACATCCACCCTTTCCAACACTACAATGTCTTCCTTAATCAGCATTGCCACCCCACCTCCCTTTTTTCCTTCCCTGTCTTTTCTGAACACCTTGTACCCTTGAATATTAAGTGCCCTGTCCTTACCGTTTAAGCCACGTTTCTGTTATTGCCACACAGCTAATTGTGCTTGTAGCTCACTAACCTTATTCACCACACTTTGCGCATTTACGTACATGCATTCTAAACCCATTTTTGAGTTTTTCGTAGTCTGCTCCGATCTAATATGGTACTACTTCCGCCTCTAGTACTACTTTCTTCTCCAACACACTCACTCTTTTATGCATCTTATTCCTCTTTGCTACTCCTATATGCTGGTGCCCGTCCCCCTACCAAGCTAGTTTAAACCCTCCCCAACAGCACTAGCAAACCTCCCCGCGAGAATATTGGCCCTGGCTCTGTTGAGGTGTAACCCGTCTGGCTATTACAGGTCCGACCTTACCCAGAAATGGTCCCAATGCCTCAGGAATCTAAAGCCCTCCCTCCTGCACCATCTCTCCAGCTATGCATTCATCTGTTCTATCCTCCTATTCCTGTACTCAGTAGCACGTGGCACTGGGAGTAATCCGGAGATTACTACCTTTGAGGTCCTGCTTTTTAATCTCCCCCCCCCGCCCATCAGAGTGTCCTGCAGCCGCTCAGTGACATCCTTGACCCTGGCACCAGGGAGGCAACATACCATCCTGGAGTCACGTCTGCGTCCACAGAAACGCCTATCTGTTCGCCTAACCAATGAATCCCCTATTACTATTGCTCTTCCACTCTTGTTCCCCCCCCCCCCCGCCCCCTGCCGTGCAGCTGAGCCACCCATGGTGCTGTGGCCTTGGCTCTGGCTGCTCTCCCCAGAGGAGCCATCACCCCCACCAGTTTCCAGAACTGTGAACCGGTTAGCGAGCGAGATGCACTCTGGGGATTCCTGCCGTACCTGCCTGGTCCTGCTTCTCTGTCTGGTGGTCACCCATTCCCTCTCTGCCTGCACATTGAGGCTGCGGGGTGGCCACTTCTCGAAACGTGTTTTCCAAGTATTTCTCAGCCTCGCGGATGCACTGTAGTGACTCTAGCTACCGCTCAAGCTCCGAAATCCAGAGCTCAAGTTGCTGCAGTTGGCGACACTTACTGCACACGTGGTCGTCCAGGCCACAAGAAGCGTCCAGGATTTCCCACATGGCACAGGATGTGCAAATCATAGACCTGAGCTGCCCTGCCATGCCTCTATTTACCAGACTATGGAGGTAATTTAGCAGAAATAAACTTAAAAAGAAACACTCAACAGCTACCCACCAATCAGCACTTCCCTCTATTAGATAGGCTATGAACTACTTAGCAGAAATATACTCAAAACAGAACAAAAACATCACAAATACTTACCCTATACCCACCTCTCAGCTCCCTTGTGCCAACAACACCTTTGAATTCTGATGCCACTCCTTCGTTGTGTCGCTTGCCGACTGTCTCCCCCGCAGATAGTCCGTTCACTCAGACTCTGAATGTCATAACAAGGCGTTGGGCAGTGAATTTCCGTCCAATGATAACCACACAGCAAGGACCAGTGCTAATGAGCTGTGGTTGAACCCAAAATCTGATATCAGCCCTTCAACTCTGCTGTGGGCCAAGCCAGCTGAACCGTGGACTCCCAGTTCATAGCTCAAGGGAGATCTTCACTCAGCTCTAAGTTTGCCGTGTTCTGCTTCGGATATCACGTGGAGTATTCAATCCCAAACAGCCGTCACGAGTTGGTTCCAGTTTTTCATCCAATGCTGTGCTAACTCAAACAAGACCAGCATCAACAGAGCTTCGATTGATCTGAGCTTTGAACTTTTAACCACACAAAAGTTTCACCAGAAGGTAATAACCAGACAAATAACCTCATTTTCAGTTTTCATCCAATTCGGATAGTAAAATGCACCACCGCCATTTTATTCAACTACTGTCCTGTCTCTCAGGTAGCAATAACAGACTCAATCACTTCCACAGACAGGCGAGGTGGAGACAGGCAAAACGAGCCCAACTCCTCCTTTGTTTCTTTCTTTGGTATCAAGAACTGACCAGCGTTTGAATGCACGTGTCAACGAACGCTCAAAGCTGCTGATCGCCAAAGGAGGAGTTTCACTAATTCATAGCTGAGCCACCAGATGGAGCAACCCCACTCAGAAGGACCTTTCATGCCCAGGGAACAGCAGCATTAACAGCAGACAACCACCTGCCACATTCTTACCATCCAGGTTGAGGGAAAGTGCAGTGTCAGGAAACCAGTGGAAGCAGGGACGTAAAGAAAGAAAATCATTATGAAAAACACAAATGGTATTTTTTCAAATAACAGTGGCACAGCATCCTGAAACATGAAACCCATCAAGAAGCAGGGTACTGCACCCCTGACCTCAGCAGGCCAAATAATAAATGCAGCCTTACACAGTCAAAGGACAAAAAACAATCCATCCACCTAGCCTCTTGGCCAAATTTTACGTGGCCTGGGTGTGGGCCAGAGAGCAGGATAGAAAGGAAGGTCTTGAACTGTAATATACCAGATTATGAGGGGTTAATTTTAAAAAAGCTTTTCCATTTACTTGTCTCCTGGATGGAGAAGGATACGTGGTAATGACCAGCCGTCTGGCCCAAGGGCTTATCCAAAAGCAAACATAACACCATCAACGGACAGGAAACACGACAGAGTAATGCCATAACTTCCTCTGCTGCAGCACAAATAGTGTGTAACTTGATGGTGAATTGATCAGTCTTGTTAAATATAAATACCCTAAGCTTGTAACGAAGGGAATAGCTGAGGCACAGACAGAGGGACATGCAACACATGAACCATGCCTTAACGTAGCAGAGTTACTGGAAACACAAATTCACTGTTCAAAGGGTTCAGAGTCAATAATAATAGATTGACCATCAGAAGTTTGGTTCAGAAATTGAGCGTCTGAGACTATAATGAGCACCAAGAATTTTTGTTTAAAATCACGAAGTATGAGTCACCTCCTATTGACTGGCTGCAGAGTTGCCAAAGCAGCTTGGGAATGGGTTTGCCTTTTTACCTCAGCTTTAGCAACGAGAATCTGAAAAGCAAAAATGCACAATATTTTGATGGATAAACTCTCCTTGTACTTCTCTTACAAACAATACTGGCAAGTCAACAAAGCTCATTCAACAGATGTTAGGTTTATTGCTATTTCACCTGATGTGAACAAACTATTCTTAGAAGGGCTGGGTGTGGAAGTTTGCTGAATACACTACTGTCTTCAAGTTGCTCTGGCATTTACCCAGGATTCTCGAGTACACAAAGAAAACATTAATTCCACCATCCTATAGCAAATGCAGTCAAATACAAACATCAGATCTAAACCTCTACCTGTAATTCACCAAGTGCACAGTACAGAGACCTTAAATGCAGAGTATCTCCTGACTGCTGGGCAAAAATGGAAAGTCCTCTGCTCAATGCACTGCTCTAATTCAAGCACTCCAGCAATGAACTGTGGTAGCAGAAAAATCTCAGTCTCCTCACATAACTGGCAGAATGAAGAAAGGGCCTCCCTGACCTTAACTGTCAGAGTTGACAAAGGGTTTCTGCATTCTCCACCTTGGCTTTGATGCTTGTGAAGGCTACATTGATATGTAAATACCTACATTGATATGTAAATACCTTATAATTTCCTCATGTAACATCTTTTAATAAAATTCAATTCCCCATCCAAACCATTATGAATGCAATATTCTGTACAATGCAGCCGAGTGTTTCATTCAAGTATGTGAACACCAAGTGACAATAATCACCTCGACACCCAATCAAAGCTTCACTGTCTATTTGACTCAGCACTTGACACAAAGGCCAACGGAAGCCAAGTACAGCACATACAAGAAAACCTATGATTTTGCAGAGTTCTCTCTCTGTTTTGGTTAATTTCTAGAGTAATAATTGGAGCCAATTTTATAAAACTGAAGACAATTGAGCTAAGTTTTTAGAACATAAGAAATAGGAGCAGCAGTCGGCCACACAGCCCCTCCAGTCTGCTCCGCCATTCAATAAGATAATGGCTGAACTTCTACATGAACTCCACTTTCCTACTCTATCCCCATATCCCTTGATTCCCTCAGTGCCCAAAAGATCTATCCATCTTAGTCTTGAATATATTCATCGACTGAGAATCCACAGCCCTCTGGGGTAGAGAATTCCAAAGATTCACAACCCTCGAGTGAAGAAATTTCTCCTCATCTCAGTCCTAAATGGCCGACCCTTTATCCTGAGACTATGACCAATGTTCCCTCTAAGCCGCGCAGCAATGGGAAAGGTTTCCCTGCAGACCGCTCACTGGCTTTCCCCATTGTAAATACCGTGCACGTGCGGAATTTTAAAAGGACCGTGCACCGAAAGAAACAGGCCACGTAGAACAAAGCGCAGCTTGCAGGAAACATTGACTTTGACCCCTAGTTCTAGACCCTCCAGCCAGAGGAAAGAGCCTCTCAGCATCTACCCTGTCAAGCCCTCTCAGAATCTTATGTTTCAATGAGATCACCTCTCATTCTTCTAAACTTCACAGGGTCACAGTCTCAGGATACGAGGTAGGACATTTAGGACTGAGATGAGGAGAAATTTCTTCACTCAGAGGGTGGTGAACCTGTGGAAATCTCTACCACAGAAGGCTGTGGAGGCCAAGTCACTGAATATATTTAAGAAGGAGATAGATAGATTTCTAGACACAAAAGGCATCAAGGGGTATGGGGGAGAGAGCGGGAATATGGTATTGAGATAGAGGATCAGCCATGATCATATTGAATGGCGGAGCAGGCTCGAAGGGCCGAATGGCCTACTCCTGCTCCTATTTTTCTATATTTCTATAGGCCCATTCTACTCAATCCTTCCTCAGAGGACAGACCCCTCATCCCAGGAATCAATCTAGTGAAGCTTCGTTGCACCCCCTCTAAAGGCAAGTGTACCCTTCCTTAGGTAATGAGTCCAAAACTATACACAATACTCCAAGTGTGGTCCTACATAATTGCAGCAAGACTTCCTTACTCTTATACTCCAACCCCCTTGCAATAAAGGTTAACATACCATTTGCCTTACTAATTGCTTGCTGTACCTGCTTATAAACTCCGCGATTCGTGTACAAGGACCCCCAAATCCCTCTGCATACCAACATTTACTAGTCTCTCACCTTTTAAAAAATATTCTGCTTTACCATTCTTCCGACCAAAGTGGATAATTTCACACTTCCCCACATTATACTCCATCTGCTACTTTCTTGCCCAATCACTTAACCGATATATATCCCTTTGCAGCCTCTTGCAGAAGAGAATGGAGCTGCTGCACTGGTTCAGCGGGTTGATGCTCGGGCATGTTGTGCTGCAACTGTAAGAAATCAGTTTCTCCCACTATTCTGCATTCAAAGTAATTCAGATCTTGGATCTTAAGGAGCTAAAACTGTAAGTTGTCCTTCAAGCAAGTATCAAAGGCATTGCCCGACTGTTATCCCGAGTAGCTGGTTAATGTAACACAGGGTAATTGTACTGAGCCCTTTGTTAGGTTGCTCCATTCCACTCCCTCACTGTTAGCTGGTGAATAGCAGGGACAGACCTAACAAAGGAGGTAAGATACCTTAGAAGCAGAGACCTCAAGAAACTATTTGTAAATAATGTTCATTAGGATTTGGTTTCATGTATT
The DNA here is from genome assembly GCA_030390025.1 of Squalus acanthias. Classification (NCBI taxonomy): domain Eukaryota; kingdom Metazoa; phylum Chordata; class Chondrichthyes; order Squaliformes; family Squalidae; genus Squalus; species Squalus acanthias. Next base: position 82,762,092 of record CM059439.1, read on the forward strand.
TTCTTTATTAATTTTCTGAAACACAATGACTTTGACGTTAATTCCCCCATAAACATGTGAATAAACCTGTGGCGCAGACGGAGATAATGATGCATTTACTTAGTTAATTAAACATATTGATTTCACTCTGTTTAATTAGTATGTTCATGTGGCTGTGTCACAACATTAGCGTGCAAGTAAAATGCTTACAACTCTGTTACATCGCAGTCAGACACCGATAATAGCTACAATATGATGTCCTGCAGATTAGTGCAGTGACTGCAATGTTAAAATCTTTATCAAGTGTCTTCACAAAATCTATAAGGACCACCTCTATAAGTTGAGACGTTTCCACAGCAAATATCAGCTGGTTTCCACACATGATGTGACTGCGCAAAGAGTGACCACCAAACCTCAGTCCCAGCTGTATTTCCCCTGTTCAGCATTTTAAACCTGACTGAGAAAGCAGTTGTGCCCAGTTCACTGACTTATGGTCTTAAAATTGGGAGGTCGGCCCAAATTTACAAACTGCAGCACAGATCGTGAGGAAGCAATGAACCACAAGCTCCTCGTCAATGGATGCAAAAGAATCCTCTGCAGCTAACTTCTCCACCACTTTCCTTCTTCCTCTTCCACTCCCTTGTACTCTCACTGCAGTTTAACTTTTAAATGAGCTGATTTCAAACAAATTACTGCAAGGCACAATAAAGCATTTCTCTTTGTGTTCAGTTCCATTTCGCCTGTAACTGTAATATGCATAGTGATAAACTGGAAAATAACTCATCGGGGAAAATGTATTACATCTATAACCCCTAGTATTTTCAATTCTCAGGCATTGGACTTTGCCAATTTTAACAAGAGTGGCTGTGAAACTGCAAAGCAATTGCTAATACCTGTGTAGCAAGTATTTTTTTGGGTTACTAATATACATAGGAACAGGAGCAAACGATCCAGCTCCTCAGCCTGCTCCGTCATTTAATTGGACTGATCTGTATCAACTCCATTCACCTGCCTTTGCTCCATATCCCTTGATACCCTTGCCCTATAAAAATCTATCGATCTCAGTCCTGAATATTTCAATACATCCAGCATCTAGTTAACATTGAATAGTAACATTCAAAAGGGAATTGGATAAATACTTGTAGGGAAAAAAATTACAGGGCTATGGGGAAAGAGCTAGGGAGTGGGATTAATTGAATAGGCTGGGCTGAATGGCCTCCTTCTGTGCTCTGTGATTCGATGATCTACAGCCTTTTGGGGGAAGAGTTCAAGATTTCCACTATCCTGTGTGTGAAAAAGTGTTTCTTGATTTCACTCCTAAATGGCCAAGCTCTCATTTTAACATTGTGCCCCCTTGTTCTGGATTGCCCCATGAGAGGAAATAGTTTCTCTGTCTGCCCCATCGAATCCCTTAATCATTTTCAATACCTTGATTAGCGCACCTCTCAACCTTCTAAACTCAAGGGAAGACAAGCCAAGTTCACGTTAAATGCCATACATTATACCCAGAATAAAAGCAGGCAATTCACACCCAGGCTGTTGCCAATATTACTCTGCACAAGCAGACACCACACGTGCTGGAGTGGCTGCATGAACTTAGTTCCTTTCATCCTCAAGGAGTACTTAGGATATACGGCACAGAAACAGGCCATTCGGCCCAACCAGTCCATGTCGGTGTTTATGCTCCACTCGAGCCTCCTCCCATTTTCCCTCATCTAACACTATCAGCATAACCCTCTATTCCCTTTTCCCTCATATGCTTATCTAGCTTCCCCTTAAATGCATCTATACTATTCGCTTCAACCACTCCCTGTGATAGTGAGTTCCACATTCTCACCACTCTTTGGGTAAAAGAAGTTTCTTCTGAATTCCCTATTGGATTTGTTAGTGTCTACCTTATATTGATGGCCTCTAGTTATGCTTTTCCACACAAGTGGAAACATTCTCTCTGTATCCACTCCATCAAAATTTTTCATAATTTTAAAGACCTCTATCTAGTAGGTCACCCCTCAGCCTTCTTTTTTCAAGAGAAGAGAGATCCAGCCTGTTCATCCTTTCCTGATATGTATACCCTCTCATTTCTGGTATCATCCTTGTAAATCTTCTCTGCACCCTCTCCAGTGCCTCGATATCCTTTTTATAATATGGCGACCAGAACTGTACGCAGTACTAAGTGTGGTCTAATCAAGGTTCAATACAGGTTGAGCATAACTTCCCTACTTTTCAATTCGAGCCCTCTAGAAATAAACCCCAGTGCTTGGTTTGCTTTGTTATGGCCTTGCTAACCTGTGTCGCAACTTTTAGTGATTTGTGTATTTGTACTCCGAGATCCCTTTGTTCCTCTACCCCACCTAGACTCGCACCCTCCAAGTGATAAGTGACCGCCCTATTCTTCCTACCAAAATGTAATACCTCACATTTATGTGTTGAGCTTCATTTGGCAATTATATGCCCATTCTGCAAGTTTATTAATGTCCTCCTGTAACTTGTTGCAGTCCTCCTCAGTATTGACTATCCCACCCAATTTGGTGTTACCTGCAAATTTTGAAATTGTGTTTTTGATTACCAAGTCTAAATCGTTAATGTAAATTGTGAACAGCAGTGGTCCCAGCACTGATCTTTGTGGAACACCACTACCCACCTTCTGCCACTATGAATAGCTACCCTTTACTCCTACTCTCTGCTTTCTGTCCTGAAGCCAGCCAGCAATCCATTCTGCTACTTGTCCCCTGACTCGGCATTCTCTGACCTTATTCATCAGTCTATTCTGGGCTACCTTATCGAAGGCCTTTTGAAAATCTAGATAAATTACATCTGCTGCATTACCATTGTCTACTCTCTGTTACCTCTTCAAAAAATTCAATAAGGTTGGTCAAGCAAGACTTTCCCTTTTGAATTCCATGCTGACTATTCATTATATTATTTTTGGTTTCTAGATGTTCTACGATTTTCTCCTTTAGTAGGGATTCCATTATTTTTCCTACCACCGATGTTAAGCTGGCTGGTCTATAATTCCCTGGACATGTTTTATCCCCCTTCTTAAATATAGGTATTACGTTAGCTAGCCACCAGTCCTCTGGCACTACACCTTTTTCTAACGAATTATTAAATATGCCTACTAATGCCTCTGCTATCTCTTCCCTAGATTCTTTTAAAATGTGTGGCTGCAATCCATCCGGACCAGTGGTCTTATCCTCTGAGTTTGATGAGTTTATTTAATATACCCCCTTTTTTATTTTAAATGCACTTATCTCATCATCCAATGTCATGTCCACCTGTTCTAACTCCCTGGTAAATACTGAAGCAAAATAATTATTTAATATTTCTGCCATCTCTATCGTTACCTGTAGTATTATCCTGACTATCCCTTAATGTCCCTATTCCCATTCCAACCTTCCTTTTTTATTGATGTCCCTATAAATATTTTACTATTTTGTTTTATGTTCCTTGATAATTTAATTTCATAGTTCTTCTCTGCCTCCCGAAATGTTTTTTTGACTTGTCTCCTTTCATATTCTCTCTTATCATGCACTCCCCTGCTGTCTATGAAAGACTCCATCCTCCACTTAAAGCCTTTCTGAAAGCAAGGCTGAAATCAAAAATTACAAGGAGAAGTAGGAGACACAAGCCTGCATCAGACAGTGACCGAGAATTGAAGCTCTTTGTATGCAGCATTCTTTTTCTTCCAAGATATTTTCAAACCTAACAAAAAATATCATACTATCCATGTGACACTCGAGTCTGAAGAGGGCTCCATCATAATCATAGCTTTATCCATGCAAGTGAAGGGACTTCAAGCAGGCAAAGTGGATCAAATTACCATTACCAGCATCAGCCACCAAGAAAAATGGAGCCACCAGCCCCATCCACTCCTCCGCCCACCATCAGCAAGTCCATGATGCTAAGAATTGAAGAGAGATCGACACCATTTATAGAATGACTGCACTGGTCAGAAAGAAAATCAGCTTATGATTAGCAGAAACACCATTTTAAGTAAGAAAACAGCAATGCACTCAATAATGAATTCAAATAGTGACTTGCTACCAAAATATATACAGCAAAATACTAAACAATAAGTTCAGTCAAGGTACAGTCTAATGGCAGAGGGTGGGGTGGAAGAGAAAGAGAACAAAATTTAAAGACAGGAGAAAGAAAGGAGAGAAAATTAATTAGAGAACTTGCAGTTGTTTAATGTCTTTCAAACATCCCAAAACACTTCACATAGAATTAATTGCTCCAAAATGCACTCACTCTTGTTGGCAAATGCAGTACCCTCTCTGTGCACAATAAGATCCCACAAATGAGATGATGGGCTCCGTATTAAATTTTGAATAAAATCTGATGAACTCCAAAACAACACAGCATGCATCACTTAAATATAAACATAAATTATCATTTATGCTAAACCTTTATCGATTGCCGGCTGGGCCTCAACTGGAGTATTGTGTCCAATTCTAGGCACCACACTTTCGGAAGAATGTGAAGGTCTTTTAGAAGGTGCAAAGGAGATTTACTAGAATTATACCAAGGATGAGGGACTTCAGTTATGTGAAGAGATTAAAGGAGCTGGGATTGTTCTCTTTAGAGCAGAGAAGATTATGGGGAGATTTAATCGAGGTTTTCAAAATTATGAAGGGTTTTGATTGAGTACATAGGTAGAAACTGTTTCCACTGGCAGGAAGGTCGATAATCAGAGGACACGGATTTGAGATAATTGGGAATAGAACAAAGTAGGAGAGGAGGAGAATTTTTTTATGCAGTGAATTGTTATGATCTGGAATGCACTGCCTGAAAGGATGGTGGAAGAAGATTCATAGGAACAGGAGTTGGCCATTCAGCCCCTCGAGCCTGCTCCGCCATTCAATGAGATCATGGCTGATCTGCGGCCTAACTCCATATACCTGCCTTTGGCCCATATCCCTTAAAAGCCTTTGGTTAACAAAAAGCTATCAATCTCTGATTTAAAATTAACAATTGATCAAGCATCAATTGCCATTTGCAGAACAGAGTTCCAAACTTCTACCACCCTTTGTGTGGAGATGTGTTTCCTAATTTCTCTCCTGAAAGGTCTGGCACTAATTTTTAGACAATGCCCCAGAGTCCTAGAATCCCCAACCAGCGGAAATAGTTTCTCTCTATCTACCCCATCTGTTCCCCTCAATATCTTGAACACTTCCATCAGATCACGCCTTAACCTTCTAAATTCTAGGGACTACAATCCTAATTTGCGTAATCTCTCCTCGTAACTTAACCCTTGAAGTCCGGGTATCATTCTGGTAAACCTACGCTGCACTCCCTCTCCAAGGCCAATGTATCCTTCCTAAGGTGTGGTGCCTCGAACTGCTCACAGTACTCCAGGTGTGGTCTAATTCAATAATAACTTTCAAAAAGGAGTTGGATATATACTTGAAAAGAAAAAAATTGCAGGGCTATGGGGAAAGAGCAGGGGAGTGGGACTAATTGGATAGCTCTTTCAAAGAGCTGGCAAAGGCACGATGGGCCAAATGGCCTACCCCTGTGCTGTAAGCTTTTATGTTTCTACTGTGATGATGCTTACCCTGTACAAGATTCCGATCCGGACACTGAATCTGCTTCAAAAAATTCCAGACCTCGTAACTTTAAAATGGGATCCCTTGCAATATGCCAACAAACTGTCTTGGTGACTTTGCTTTCAGAGTTATTTTTACAATACTGGGATAAACAGTTTTATACATAGCAGTTTGTGTGAAACTACACAACAATCCAGCATGCCCTGAGATGGTACCTGAGACAGCCTCTCGAGCTGTGGGACACCATTTTAATTAGTTTTGCATTATTGCCGCTGATGTAGTACGAGACCACACAGCAGTTCCAAGATGTCAAACTGCAGTACTCCACAAATTATCACACGAGTCCCAACGCAGAAACACTGCCAAAATGGCGACAAAGTAAAATAATGTAATTTCTTGCTCTGAATCATGTGAGGCTATTTCCTAATTTTTGAGTTTTCCTATTGAAGAAAGAACTTGCATTTAAACAGCAATTTAGCACATCTTCATGACATGGGAAAGCTCTTGATAACCAATGCTTTACTTTGCATGTGCAGTCACAGGAGACAAACACAGCAACAGTGTGGTGTTGAGGGAGTGCTACATTGTGCTGTCTGCTTTCCTGGGTGGATGCAACAGATCCAGGAGCACTATTTGAAGAAAAGTTCTTCCTCAGCCACACCATCAACAGGGTACCTTGATATTTATTAATTTGCTGTTTTTGAGACCTTGCTCTCTCCCTCATTATAGACTTCAACCCCAGATATAAATAAAACAAAACTTTTTTTTATGTCTATAAAAAAAAGTTTCAGACAAACATTGGTCAATCATTTCCGACCACTGTGATTTTGTTGAGGGCACAGTTTGGAGAACGCAATCCAGCTGCAGGGTCAGCTGTGGCTCAGTTGGGAGCACCCTCACCTCTGAGTCACAAGGTTGTGGATTCAAGTCCCACTCGAGAGACTTAAGCACAAAAAAAAATCTAAGCAGGCAATTCAGTGCAGTACTGCAGGAGTGCTGCACGGTCGGAGGTGGCATCTTTCGGATGAGCCATTAAACCGAGGCCCATTTGCCCTCTCAAGTGGATGTAGAAGATCCTATGGCACTATTTCCAAGAAGAGCAGGGGAGTTCTCCCCAGTGTATTGGCCAATATTTATCCCTCAATCAAAATCACTAAAAAAAACAGATTATCTGGTCATCACACTGCTGTTTGTGGGAGCTTGCTGTGTGCAAATTGGCTGCCGCGTTTCCTACATTATAACAGTGACTACACTTCTTGGAAAAAAAAGTACTTCATTAGCTGTAAAGCGCTTTGTGATGTCTGGTGGTCGTGAAAGGCGCCATAGAAATGCAAGTCTTTATTTCTTTCTTCATCAGACATCTTTTCCATGTTATTTGTTGTCATTTTAATTCAACCTAAATCTTTTCTTTTACCAAAGATTCAGCAATCCGTATTTGGATCCACATTCCCCCAAGCTCCAGGAATAAGTATCTGTGGTAGTGTTACTGGCTAGACCTTGACTATGTAGGTTTATCTTTTCAATCTTTGAAAGAAGCAGCTGCACTCTCTTTCTCAGCATTCAAATAGTATCAGGACCAACATCACATTTGGCTGCCAGAATGTGCAGTCCCAGGAGAAATCTTACCAACTTCAGAACATGCTCATTTGAAGAATCAAATCCAGTAACTCTTTCAGAACAGAGTGACATCTATAGTTGACCTTTCTTGTACACCTGCAGTCCAACAAATGAACCAGCTAAAGCACATAACAGGGCAGGTACCAACTTATGTTTTTTAAAAATAAATCGTCAATGAAACTGTATGACCTCATGGCAATGGGCTGCATACCAATATTGCTTTAGTGACACGTTGTTATTAAACAACAGGCAGACAAAATATTTTTCTTTTCTTGTTAAAACTTCTCACCCACAAAGCATTCCCCAGCAGAAGCACCAATCAGACAGCCAACAACCAGGCTACCGGAAACAGTGCTTCGAGTTGACTGCCTGAAAATAGCCAAGAAAGCCCAGGATGAAATCTCAAGCTCTGATATTGCTCGTGTCCTCATAGGAAAGTGTTTGGTCTGTGCTAGTGCTTCAGTGGGGATCAAGAACTTGGCATTTAGAGAATCATGGGTGTAAAGTCACGTCTGAACTCACCACAGCACAAATGGATTGCAGCACTCAAGTTCATTCAGTATTGGAATCATGTTACAACTACTTTACATGGAGAAGCAATTAATCTAAGATTACATTCTACACACACTGCCCGAGGAAATGTCTTTCTTCTTAATCCTAGCTGTCATAATAATGGGGAGAAAATAGCTCGCATTATGTAAAGACTGATATTTCAAAGACAGTGGACTACTCAGAATCCAAAGAACTTTTACTGAGCCAGGCAGCATCTGTAGAGAGAGAAACAGAGAAACTCTGTTTCTCTCTCCACGGATGCTGCCTGGCCTGCTGAGTGTTTCCAGCATTTTATGTTGTTATTTCAGATTTCCAGCATCCGCAGTATTCTGCTATTGAACTTTTACTGAGGATTTTCTTCATTCAACAACGTCAAAATCTATCTATTTTAATATTTTACTTGCAGTTTCTGCACAACACCATCCTCTGACCCACACTCCTTTCTAACTGGGCAAGACGATGGGTGTTTCACTCCATACTCCATCAACATCAGTCTAGGTCCAACCAGTAGACCCTGAAGGTAGTATGTACACAAATATTGCTGCCAAAGCTCCCTTTATCTCAAGTCAACTGTCCCCACCATTTCCTACTTAGGAAAATCTCAGCATGCACACAATTTAGCCAAGTCTGTGATCTGAATCAGGACCTCCTCATTTATTGCAAGACACATACATGTTACTGAGCAACAAAAGCCACTGACGGATTTGTTGTGGTAAATTATCAGTTAAATTACTTACACAATATTATAACAATAACAAAGTCCAAGCACCTCTGCCATTTCGCTTCCCACCCTTGCTGCAAATCAAGTCATTTTGGCCCCATTCAAAGTGCCAGTTACATGGGTGAAGAAACAGACTGCTAAATTACCCCAAGTACATCAAGTGCGCTCATCATAACTTTAGTAATGAACTCGAGTTGCAATGTACAATCTGAAATGCCAATCAAACTCACTGTGTCACTGCTTGTACCATTGCTTAAAACTTGTCGAACCTTTCTAATCTTTAGTCTGCAACCAAAACATTATACAAACGTATCCTTTAGAGAACAAAGAAAAGGAGTTGCATTTATATACCACCTCGCCCCAAAGCGCTTCACAATCAATGCAGTCGCCGAACAGTATGTAATGCTTGTTCCCTCCCAAGCACGTAAAATTCATAGGCTCATTGGCGAACATGCAACTCTCAATGAGCATATATATCTTGTGTGCCTGGCACCTTTCTACAGATAAATTCTCATCCATCTTCCTGCTAAGGCAGGTCTTTCCTTTATCTCTCAAGATTGACCGGCTAGCCAAAGAGACACATATCCTAGCCCGATAATGAACTTGAAGGCACTGATCTGCACCAATTACAGACTAGCAATTTAGAGATATGGGATAATACAATATCGACTCAAAATTTTTTTTAATCTGCACAAATCAACCCACAAATGCAACCTACTGAACCCATCAATGTTGGTAATTTATCAAAACATCAATTCTTTACACGTATTGACAAACAAGCTAAATCCATGATGCAAATATCCCATACCACAAAAATCCTATCTAGTGGGTTGTCCTTATAGCTGGGCTTCACATGATAGGTGGGAAAATGAATGGAAACTTGGATTTTATGATGATTTTGAAGAAGGAAATGTTTTTTTTCCAACTTTTATCTATGGCTGCCAGAGGTGGCGGCAGTCAGAACACAGATACGACATTGTTCCTTGACTGTGAAAGCTTTAACTCCTTTTCCTGGGTATAGTTCTACAGGAACCATTTGATACCTTGCTCAAGTAGCCATTATTCATTTAAGAGCCAGATCACGTGTCAGTAGCTTATTTGACAGCAAGCTCCATCACCTGATGTCCATATGCACGCCGTTCCAACAAGGATAGCTAGAGAGGGCCAAGGATTTTCTCCTTCATAGCCCAGGAATGCCGAGGCAAATTGCAGTGCTCCTACTGCTGATCTGGCTATCAACTCAACTTAGCAAATCTGGGATCTTCCTGAGCCATATGACTCAGCTACTCGTTAAAGCCTCAGACATGTTCGAAGCCAGAAGTCCCAATTCCGCTCTGTACAGCACAATATATTGGTCTTGTTGTCAAGGAAGACATCAAGCATACAAAAGCTTAACTTTCACCCTAAGTACCATGACCTGAAAATATGCAATAAGATAGACTTGCACATAAATGCTAGTCAATGATATCAAGGCATTGTAGCCTCCAAGCCTGATGCAATAAACCGTGAAGCTGTGCAGTCAGCTCCAAAATATTGCTGAAATCAATCAGATAACCCCCAACAGAATACTGCCGGTGATTTCTAACTATAGTGTGGGAACATTTTGCCAAAGCTAACTTTGTCTGCCAGCAAGATTTCCCTGCAGCAAATATGAAAAGACAGCACCAATCGGCTATGGCCAAATGCTTATGCTGAAAAAAGAACTTATTTTTAAGTTCATGTACTTTTTCAAATATATGATCCCCTTCAACCAAAGTAATCCACGTGCCGGGGTGAGCAGCAGTCATATCTGAAAAAAAACACGGGCATGCAATTTGTTGATTGAGAAAATGTCAGCAAGCAGCAGAATAAAGATCATTTCCCTCTGGAACTGAAGCCCAGGCTACACACAACTGGTGGAAAGATTTCTTGCTTTTTAAAAGATGCTGCCATTCAAGAGTACGACTGAACCAATGTGGGCTGCAAGATTGCAGGCTATGGCAAATTTATTGTGCACTTCAAGTTTGCGATTGCAAACATGAGAACATTACTGGTGACTTCTGTAAAACACAAAAAGCAATGCACATTTGCCACCTCTGCACAACTGCAAAATATTTAACTATGTTACAGGACAACACGATTCTACAGCTGGGATAAACTGTTGAAACCAGATCTACATCATCTCCAACACCATTAGGCAGGCCTAACTGTGAAGCATGTATTCTAGCTTTTAACACAATCAAGTATACCGCAGCAGTGGGCTTTCCTGCATTAAACAGTGACAGCTCAATTTTATTTTCTTCACTAAACTGTGGGATTGATGAACTAATCTGCAAGACCAAACATTGGAGATGTGCTTCACAGAAACTATACTTAGACCATATATAAAACCTTCCTTCACCATATCAAAATTAAAACTGATAAAAAAAACATCAATTTATCCCACAAATTAAAAAGTGCCCCATTTTGATAGCCAGTTAGTGCAAGAGGGACAAAACACTGAAAGTGAAATTACCTTTGTGTTCATTCACACACTGATTTGTGTTATCTATTCTTCAATGGGGTTTAGCTTAACCTCATAGTATTTTGCAGTATTAACTTCACCATTTAACACAATATTAGAAAATCCATTAATTGGATATCATTTGGTGAGCAGCTACTAATAGTTATAACACCACATATTTCACATGACAGAAAGAAATTAGTTTCCCGCTTCATGACAAAACTGGAAAGAATTAAGCGCCTAACTCGATTAAAATACTGGTTTATATCAGACAGCGCAAGTTGTGCAGAGCATTGAAGCTCCACATAGCAGTACAACGTGGGGCTGCAGGCATGATTTGCCACACAGTAAAATCCATTCAACCAGGCTGAAGGGAAGCACTTAACATTGGTCAACTGGCCACAAAGGGGGAAACAAGAAAGCAGTCACCACACACTGCTCTCACATACCTCCAAGTGGCCAGCTGCACAGCGACCAGAAGCAGTCTGTAAGTAGGTGTCCAGGGGGAGAACAGACTGGAATAAAGATCATTGCTTTGCATCACAACTCTCTTTCTGTCACAAAAGTAGCATTTCACGAAGGATTTAATCATAAAATATACAACAGATAGAATTGCTTGCTTGATAATTGGGGCTGATAATGATTTTTTTTTCCCCCGAGCAACCAAGATATTGTGTGTCCAAACCAGTCTCCACCGAGAGCTATCAACAATGCAGTCTGCTCAATAAGACATTTCAGTCAAACTAAATATAACTATGCCTAGACTTGAGTGCCATCATATCCAACCACCATTTTAGCTCACAGCAGCACCACCCTACAGACAGCCTATACTCAGGATGTTAACCTTCCCTTTCCTGTTATCCAGTGAGTTTTAATATAGGAAGTTCCTCGAAACTCAGTGTACTTTTCCAAACAGGAAAACCACTTCCAGGCTTTGAAAGATAAAACAATGTCAGCACGAGACCAAATGGTTTGCTCGAATCCATTTCACCCTCCTCAAAAAAAAACTAATTTTCTGACCCAAGCATACACTGAGGATGGTAAATATTGCCTTCTTCACCCGACCTTCGTAAACTGTAAAAATATAGGTGGCTGGGTAAAGCCAAACGCTTAATGGAACAATTCTGATGTTTTCTTTTCACTGATCTTTACTGTCATCACACTTCCTCCTTTAGCTGGAAAGGCAGTGCAGATCGGGTGCTGCGTCAGGAATGACCAACATAGTTACTATCCCAAGCTGGACTTAATCAGTGCAATTCTGAATCAATCTGTAAAAGGTGCTCACCAATGACCCAGAGATCTCTCTCCAATCTTCCTGTGGGGAAGTGGCACCTCTTCACAATGACATATGTTGATCCCCACAAATGCACAGCAACACACATCAGTTCTTCAATCTGCTTTTCCGTTTTTAAGCAAGCTATGGATGGAGAAGCCCGCGAGCCCTGGAATCATAATCAGCTGGCAAGTTCAAAACTCCAGCCTCAATAAACAGAATGTACCTGCCTTTATCACCTTTTTGCCACCCCTCTATCAGTTTGCTAGAATACTTGGTAAAACCAGTCCCATTGCACACAAGCCTTGTGAGCTGAATGTGTGGTGATTAACCACTATGCCTCTTTCCCAGCTGAAGGATGATATTTGATCACTCCAACAAACAATGAACACCCATGAGGGGGAAAGGTAAACAGGGAACATAATATTGGGTTACTTTCTAATGTGCTTCCCAAGGGGAATGCTTAGAACAGATAGAAAAATCTACAGATATAGGAAGAAAAGGCTACTCTCCACCCACACAATTATCCAATTGCTTTCTCAGCCCTACTCGAAGGGTTCTGGAGACCTTCCACCTTGCTACTTCTCTCCCCCCGCCCCCTTTAAGAGCACCTTTCAAATCTAGCTACTCAACCAAGTTGGTAAGTCAGCTCTCCTAAACCTTGTATTACTGCCCATTGTGTATTCTACTCTGTGAAGAACCACCTTGGGATGTTTCAATGTTCAAGGTGCCCTGTAAAATCAAGTAGCTGGTATTGTTTAGGACTCGGTTTGAAGATTTTTTTTCATTTCTCTTCTTTCCTGGCACTAAGTCCATAACATTCCACTCCCTGCCAATCTGGAATCTGCCCTTCTCATTTTTGAACAGTTGCACTGAATTACATTCTCTCCACTTTGAGAAGAATTTATGGAATGAACCAAGTATAAATTAGTTTGTCCCTCAGTTCCATTTCACTCATCCTGTTTACAGTCATAGCTCCTTGTTCCAAACATACCTCTAAATCCACCTAGTGACCCCTTCAACTATTAAAAAACCTGCATTGTGGCCCTTGATGACTTGTAGGTGGGGGGGGGGGGGGGGGGGGAGACGGATATAATGTGGCATTCAGCCTTACACATCATCAATTTTAATTCCTGGCCTGCATTGAATGAATTCACTTGGGATGATACAGAGGAGGAGACAACAACCATTATCCTCAGTGCCCATGAGCTAAAGGGAAAGTAGGGAAACCAAGTCAGTCATGCCCCTCGTGTTTGTCCAATGACCCTTGCTGCAAATGTACGAAGTGGATGCCAGTTGAAGACAATACCAGGCTCAGCTGTTTTTGTCACTTCAGTCAGACAACCAACCAACACTCACTATTAAGGTCCACACACACGCACAGTGGCTGCCTGGATACCCCAGCACAAATCACTGCATTCAGGAAAAGAAGGGTAAAGGAATAAAATTCAAGGGAAAAAAATTAAGGGAACATTTCTAAAACTTGCAACACATACCCTTCTTCCTCCCTTGTAAATTATTTCTTCCACCCCGCCCCCAGTGTGAACAGATACAAAGTTCTTTGCCTCATCTTACTGCTCAAGACTGATTTAAAATCCTCCTGTGAAATCTTTCTGCAGCCTGAAATTCTTGGATCAAGCACAAAGTTTAGCTCAGTTTCTGGAAAATTCTTATTTGATAAAGATTAAGCAGTGTCTGAAAAAATTTACTCCATGAGGTTTTCAAGCTACACGTGGTATGTAAAGTTATCAGCACGTCTTGGAAAGTGCTCGGTTTTAGATAATGTAGATAGTATTGCAGGTGGCAGGGATACCTGTATGACCAAAATTAACTGCTGTTTTGCAAATTAGAAAATTTTAGATTCTGAGGATTCACCACAGACCAGCTCACGACCTTGGAAAGTAATCCCAATGTCCAAGAAGGGTTTTTGACACAATGAAGCACCGAACAAGTTTAATCCCTTTCCCGCTTCCCAGACCATTATATTCTCACTTACCTTCCAATAAGTGTCATGCATCCTCAATTTTTCCCCCCATTATTTTGGTGTTCTGTACCTCTGTCCCCAAAAGGTGGCCTACCTGCTTCTAGACTGCCACTAAAAGTTGCCAAAATGCATGTGATAATAACCAGACAAGGACAGTCCATCTTACTTTCTCTGCATGGGTGCCCTTGAACATTAACTTTCATAAGGAACTGGGCTTAACAGGGGTCAAACCTACATCCTCCCACTCCACAATACTCCACCTTAGTATTTCATTATGCAGCGTACAGCACAGCTACACACAGTTTCTTTAAATCAGCATATAATCTAATCCACAAGCTATACCTTGCACTGCAAAAATCTTTTACAATCACCCTGCACTCCAAATTCCCAATCTCAGCAATGGCACTGAGGGGCAACTAAGTAGCAATCGGGTGCTTCCCTACAAGGAGAATAATCACCACAGACTGCTTTTGCACACGAAGGAAAATGACATGGTACATAGGAGAGTGTTTAAACATAAGGAGAAAGCAAAAGAGAGAGAAAAATCTCAAAACTGAATATAATCTCAGATTTCAATTTAAGCAGGTTTCAGTTGATCAATTTTGACCCTTTCGGCTCCATTCTACAAGTCTTTACCCTGCAGTACACAGACCATGGTGTGTTCCTTCTGTTCACCTAAGTGCTCAAATTGGCCCTTTACCAAAAGTGCCCAGAGCAGGGTATATAATTTATATAGAGTGCAATCCCAGAATTGTATCATCTGCTCACCTTCCAACAAGACCGAATGTCTTTCTGTTTCTCTCTCCACAGATATTGCCTGACCTGCTGAGTATTTCCAGCATTTTCTGTTTTTATTTCAGATTTCCAGCATCCACAGTATTTTGCTTTTGTGACCGAGTGCCCAGTTGGTTTGCTCCAAAGTGGCTTTATCTTGGCTACATAGAAATGTATTTCAAAAAGTTCTCTGATCCCAGGAAACAACAATAATGAAAGGACTTTCTAATCACCACGTCAAGTGCAACAGAGGAAGGTTGTCAGCTAACTTACAGGTACTGACCCGATTAGTCACTTATAGGTTCAGTATCAAATCGAAGCACTGCAATATCTGTGCATCCACCCCAGGTCACAGCGATCTGGCAATTAGAGGCCGCCAAACGCAGATGTGTGAAAGTACTCTTTCAATTAAGAAATCTCCCAGGTGGGATGAAATTGAATTATCTGCTGCATTTATCCCTTCATTCTCCCCAGGGTCCAAAGCAGACATTGTGAACAAGTGCACGTTCGGTCTTGTTCAACAAATCTTGCCACCTCCTTCACCAATGCTGCTCCCACCCGCTGGCTCAGAACAGACTGGCACCGAACTGTCAATCAAAATAATCCCAGACAGATGCAGAGACCTCCAGAAGAAAACCTATCCTTATTGAATTTAAATATTACACAATGACACTGACTCAACCAATAAACAGGTAAACCAATCATTTGTTTTTCACCCCAAGCTAATAAGACTGCAAATAAATTTGGAAGAAGGACACAAAGTTCCATAAATACTCTAAAATCAAAAGTGTAGGAAAACACTTAGAGGGAAAAATTGGCTCACGCGCCCTTTGGGACGCTAACTTCGCCGGGACGCTACTCCCGAAAAAGTTAGTGCCCCTGCGCCAAAAATTCAATGGTAGCGCCCCAAGCAGGAGGCGCGGGGCTACTGGTAGCGCTCCCCCTCCCTCTTGGGGCGCTCCCATGGAATATCACGGCGCTACGTGCAGCAGCGCCACGGTACTGCAGGCATCCCTCCCCTGATTAAAGGGGAGGGGCCTAACACAGCGCGCACCGGGGCCCTGCTGATCCACCAGGGAGCTGAGTGCCGGGCTGACGGATTGCAGCCGGCACCCTGCAGCAGTAGGCCAAAAAGGGCAGGTGCTAGCAGGCGGCCCAAAAAAAATGGCCCCCCGGCACCTGCCCTTTAATTGTCACCGTCCCGGCCGCAAGAACGCCCCCTTGATCCTGTTGGACATAACGTCCGGCGGTAGGTCAGGGAGCACGAGCCAAGTTTGCAGCTAGGGCACTGCACACAGCGATGACATCATCGCGGGGCGCTACCAGCTACTGCTGCCGCTAACCTCCCGCTGAATTTCGCGGGAGGCATTAGCGGCGCCGCGCCCGGGTGCTAGTTGCTTTGCGCCCCGTTAGCGCGCTAACGTGAGGCACAAAGCAACCAAATTTTTGCCCCCTTACAACTTAATTTGATAGAAACAGTAAATAAAACATTAAACAGTTTAGGGATCTCTGGTTAGCACTCCCATCCTGTAAAGAAACCACATGACCATGAAAATATCATACTCTGCTGATAATACCCCCACGCCCTTTTTCCCCAACCCCACCAAGGAAACAGTAAATTGATAAATGCCTTGCAGTTTCACACACATCTATAATTCCACTTGATAAATGCAGCACTGCTCAGGAGTACAATGGTAAATTATAGATCAGTGGATGATTTTGATAGCTGAGTAAAACTCAGTGCTATAGTTTTCTCCGCTGACTAATTTTAGCAAAGAACTGCATACAAGTATAAAGCAGGCAACATCCTTTTATAGTCATTAACTTTTTCACTAAAATTAGCAAACACAAGGTAATGAACCTAAAGACTTTAACTAAGCTACAGACACTTTGGCTCTTAAAAGTCTGTGGTGTTTGCAAAGAAAAATCCAACAGCAGGATGTTTAAATTAAGCTTACTACAAAATTTAACACAACACTGTATACAGCTACTGAATAGAGTCAGTTTGCCTCTCATCTTTATGGCACTTGTACAATAATAACTTACATTTATATATCACCTTTAAAGTAGTAATACATCCCAAGTCACTTCACAGGAGCGTTATCAAACAAAATTTGACACCAAGCCACATAAGGAGATATTAGGACAGATTACCAAAAACTTTGTCGAAGAGGTAGGTTTTAAGGAGCATCTTAAAGGAGGAGAGAGCGCTAGAGAGAGACAGAGTTTGAGGGAGGGAATTCTAGAGCTTGGGGTAAAGGTAGCTGAAGGTACAGCGGCCAATGGTGGAGCAATTAAAATCGGGGACGCGCAAGAGGCCAGAATTGGAGGAGTGCAGAGATCGCGGAGGGTTGTAGGGGTGAAGGAGGTTAAAGAGATGCCAGCAGGTCTGCGATACTCACATCATCACGTCATCAATATAAAGGTGGCTAACTCAGGACCCTTTATTGGTCTGGAGAGCTGCCATTGGAGGCGGTGAAATATGCAGGTCCACATCCTATTGACCTTCCAAAAAGCTCAATAGAGACTGACTACACACAGCTGAAGTGAAAAACAAGGGTCTCTGCTTGAGCGCCAATCTCCCACTGCCTGGAGTACCTAAAAACAGCAGTCACAGAAGTTATTATGGCACTTACACAACTGAACAAGCCTGCAATTGTGCAGGAATTGTGTTTGCGTCCACAACTCCCAACACACTGAGGTTCTGAGAACAGCCTGGCTGTCAAGGAAATTGTAACTTTTTCACTGAACCATGAATGAGCCAATAGCATGTCAACAAGCAACAGCGTCAATGTGAAGTGCACCTGAGTGATGTTTTAATTACCCTTTACACTCTAATGGTTAACAACTCTTGCAATGTTCTGCTTCTGAAATCATAAACAGGTCATCAATGCTCAGAGAAAATTAATAGGAGCAGCAACGTGTAGCCTGGTGCTGTGCAAAAGCATCTCGAGATCTGTGAATGGTATGTGTGCATGTATACTGAACCTGTCCCCGTCACACCAAATATCACGAGTAACAGGATAAAAGGACAACTGTAATCACAGGACAGAGCCCGAGGGTGGAACACTCAAGCTAGCCCAAGAAAAGCTTCTTTCTAGACCCTTTCATCTATCCCACACTTCACTAATAGTAACAGCGCACAGCTCTCCTCTGTAATCTTCTGCCCATGCCACTTCCCAGTAATTTGATTCTGTAGCTTTTTTTAAAAGTCTTGCCAGCTTAAAATAATGCTGCTTTGCGACTGTTAAAACATTTTCTATTTAACCCATAAATGGTGATGTCATCATCAAGGAGCCAGACCGTGCAAGCAAGAGCTGACTAAGCTCACCAGTAGATAATTCTTCACCTCGAGTGCTTCATCAACAACATGCACATTAATTCAGCTTCCTTAAATTTATTGAGGTCCCCAGAGATCTTCGTTAAAAATAAATTAACAGGGATTAATTATGTTAAGCTTTGGGGGAAAAAATGAAAATGCATGGGCATTTATTTCAAATCACACCACATTCAGGGTTCTCCTTCAGTTTCCAAATCTTGCATACAACTCCAGAAATAGTTGGCAACCTGAGCACGTCAAACCCTCCCCCACTTCGCCCACCCCCAGACTGATCTGTGAGAGAATACCATGTACCTTTCTTCACAGCTTTTTCCTTTCCTGCAAGCAGCTGTCTCTCTTCCATCATCACTCGTCATCTTTCCTGACTTGCTTGCCTCCCTGCTGCTCTCCACTTGGTTTAATTTTTCCAGAGTAACCTGTAATCACAGACTAAGTGTCATACAACACTGGTCCCTAAAGGACCACAGCCCCAAAAGTATACGGACAACTACCGCTCCTCGGCACAACACTGCACACCGTAAGTAATCTTCAAGACAAAAAGCAACATTTAAAAATATATAATACATACACCAGGGTAAGGGTAAGCGGTACAAACAACTCTCACTGCAACCACATGTGACGGAACCAACCTAATTCACTTGTGCCTGCAGCACTTGAGTACACCATTTTGTGGCAATTAGTTTCTGTAATCCATCAATCCCTGCTGTATAATCCTCTTCAATATATGAATGCAATTCTTCATTCCAGGTGACACAATTCAATGTGCACTAGCACCAAAAACAACAGCTCTGCACTAAATTTTTAATTAACCGTTTTTCACTGGTTCTGGCCGTGCAGATGGTCTTCAACTAAGTTAGCTCTTGAAGTAGCAAGATTTCTTCTGAAAAGCACTTTCATCTGTTAAGTACAGATGCTCAAACTCACTTCTGCATTCTTCTAAATTGCAGTTAAAATGGAGCATCTGATTGAATAATACACGGTTGAGTTTTGTTTAACCAAGATTACAGTGCAAACAAAATATAGTTTCACGTCAGCTAGACTGCAGCCTGTTAAAAATTGCTCTCCTTGTGAACGAAGTGTTAATTCAACTCTGTTCAAATCAGAAGCACATAATGTTCGTGGTACTGAATTTCCATTGTTCCTTTACTCACCCAAGAATAGGATTGTTTAATCACTAGTGTTGCAGTCCTGAAGAATTAATACAATGGCAAATGACTTAAAATGAAAGTTGCAGGGCCACTCAGCAGTCA
Organism: Squalus acanthias; assembly: GCA_030390025.1. Taxonomy (NCBI): domain Eukaryota; kingdom Metazoa; phylum Chordata; class Chondrichthyes; order Squaliformes; family Squalidae; genus Squalus; species Squalus acanthias. The sequence continues at coordinate 82,781,613 of CM059439.1, forward strand.
GTCGTTAGATCCCAGTCAAATGCTTCCAAATACTTGATTAGGACCTATCACAACAATTTACAATTACAACACCATGACATTTCTGGGGTTTAGTAAACTTCTTAACTAGATTATTTCAGCTTTTACATCACTCTCATGGGCCAGTCCCAATTCCCAAACCTTGGAAAGCATCTATCCTTTCCTTGAGAAAGAGATAAGTTTTTGATAATACGCCCAGGTAAACAAACCAGCAAACCATAAGGCCCCATTTCTTGGCCACAATATCACGTCAGACCTCATTTAAAAGTTTTAAATATAAAGCAAATTTCTTGCACAAATAGCAAACAAGCGAATAATAGTTATACATTAATGGAGTTCTTTAACTCAAGTAGACAAAATAATAGAAAGATCACATGATTTAAGAACAAATCCACAAAGGACTTTTTAAATATACAGCATTTCTCCCTTCTTCCAGTGATTTCAACCTCAGCCCACTTCAAAATGCTTCTGAGATCAAGAACTTACTTTCTCTCAGGATTTTCCAACTCGCCTTCCAATTGTCAACTCCTCTATTATATCCTGGAAGAAAGTACTGGGACTTCATGAGTCTTGTATGTCTGCCCTCTCAAATTCAAAAGGGGCGAGCAGTCAAATAAAGTCAAACACAAAGCGTGAAAATTGTATTAAGAAAAAAAAACTTGCATTTATGTAGCGCCTTTCACGACCACCGGACATCTCAAAGCGCTTTACAGCCAATGAAGTCCTTTTGGAGTGTAGTCACTGTTGTAATGTGGGAAACGCGGCAGCCAATTTGTGCGCAGCAAGCTCCCACAAACAGCAATGTTATAATGACCAGATAATCTGTTTTTGTTTTGTTGGTTGAGGGATAAATATTGGCCAGGACACCGGGGATAACTCCCCTGCTCTTCTTCAAAATAGTGCCATGGGATCTTTTACGTCCACCTGAGAGAGCAGACGGGGCCTTGGTTTAACGTCTCATCCAAAAGACGCCACCTCCAACAATGCAGCACTCTCTCAGCACAGCACTGGAGTGCCTAGCTTTTTATGTGCTCAAGTCCCTGGAATGGGACTTGACCCCACAACCTTCTGACTCAGAGGCGAGTGTGTTACCCACTGAGCCACAGCTGACCCCCCTCCTCTCAAGTATGATATTAGGTAGACCACAGGAACAAACCTTCAAACAGGACACCCTGCTGAAGACAACAACAACAACTTGTATTTATATAGGGCCTTTAACGAGGTAAAACATCCCAAGGCGCGGCAGAGGAGTATTAAGACAAAAAATTCAACACTGAGCCACATAAGGAGAAATTAGGGCAGGTGACCAAAAACTTGGTCAAAGAGGAAGGTTTTAAGGAGCGTCTTAAAGGAAGAGGGGTAGCGAGACAGAGAGGTTTCGGCAGGGAATTCCAAAGCTTAGGGCCCAGGCAACAGAAGGCATGGCCACCAATGGTTGAGCGATTATAATCAGGGATGCTCGAGGGCAGAATTAGAGGAGTGCAGATATCTCAGGGGGGGGTTGTGCGGCTGAAGGAGATTACAGAGATAGGGAAGGGTGAGGCCATGGAGGGATTTGAAAACAAGGATGAGAATTTTGAAATCGAGGCGTTGTTTAACCGGGAGCCAATGTAGGTCAGCGAGCACAGGGGTGATGGGTGAACAGGACTTGGTGCGAGTTAGGGCACGGGCAACCAAGTTTTGGATGACCTCAAGTTTAAGTAGGGTAGAATGTGGGAGGCCAGCCAGGAGTGCTTTGGAATAGTCAAGTCTAGAGGTAACAAAGGCGTGGATGAGGGTTTCAGCAGCGGATGAGCTGAAGCAAGGGCAGAAACGGGCGATGTTACGGAGGTGGAAATAGGCAGTCTTAGTTATGCTGCGGATATGTGGTCGGAAGCTCATTTCAGGGTCAAATATGACACCAAGGTTGCAAACAGTGTGGTTCAGCCTCAGACAGATGTTAGGGATGGAGTCAGTGGCAAGGGAACGGAGTTTGTGGCAGGGTCCGAAAACAATGGCTTCGGTCTTTGTAATATTTAATTGGAGAAAATTTCTGCTCATCCAGAACTGTATGTCGGACAAGCAGTCTGACAATTTAGAGACCGTGGAGAGGTCGAGAGAAGAGGTAGAGTAGAGCTGGGTGTCGTCAGCATACATGTGGAAACTGACGCTGTGTTTTCGGATGATGTCGCCAAGGGGCAACATGTAGATGAGAAATAGCTCTACCTGGCTGTTAAACTCCCTGCGCAATGACTGTCTTTTACTGTGACAATCACCAATCGAAAACAAAAACAATTTATGTGTCACAACATTCCAAAGCAATTCACAAGTGGGGAAGGAATTCAGACACCAAGCAAGAAATGGAGGAAAAATTAGAGAGGTGAGTGAAGAACAGTTTTATGGAAGCTTTGGAAGATGAAGGGAAATGTAAAAAGGTGGAAAGGTTTAGGAAAAGAATTAGAGAGAGCAGAGCAATGATGGCTGATTGGGAATGACACCAAAGGTGAGGCAGAGGGGAGGAGCGATACACTTGTCCAAACAGAAGAATAGAATGCAAGCAGGGATGTAGGTCTGGTCGAAGTTGTAAAAGGAAAAGAGGCCATGGACATGAACAAGGAGGTTTCAAAACTCAGTACACTGTGGGACAGGAAGTCATGATGCGGAGATGCCGGTGTTGGACTGGGGTGGACAAAAATGAGAAGTCGCACAACACCAGGTTATAGTCCAACAGTTTTATTTGAAATCACGAGCTTTCGGAGCGCTGCTCCTTCATCAGGTAGTCAGTTGAGGTTCGTAAGGACAGGGAAAATAAGCAGATAGGGCCAAGTACATGGTCAGAGACTGGCAGTGGATTTCTGGATACTACTGGGTAGGGTGGAGCTTGGAAGACCAGCAAGGGGTGCACTACAGAAGTTGACACTAGAGGTAATGAAGCTGTTTATTATCATTTCAACAATTGCAGTGAGGTATAGGTAGACATGGGTGATAGAAATAGATGGTCTTAGTGATGGATTGGATGTGGTGTGTGAAACGAAGATCATGATCAAACAAAACACTGAGGTTTCACACAGGCAGGTTTAGCCTAAGTGCGCAGTCGAGGAACTTTATGGATTTGGGCTTGGGTGGAGACTGTCCACCATAACTGAACAGAATGGATTCAATATTGCAAATGTTCTGGCTCAGCATCGACTTGATGTCATACAACACATAACAGCAACTGTCATGTTGTGGGTGGAGTTGCGAAGATAAACTGAGGTGTCATCAATCTATATATGGAAGTTAATTATGAATGTCAATGTACAGTATGTACATGGAATAGGAGAAGGCCAAGAATGGTTCTTCGGCACACAATGAAAGTGTGTTGGTTGGATTGGGACAGTTAGGAAATGAAATCAAAAGGTAGCACTGCAGAGGAGAGGCAGTGGAAGAGGATGGACTAATCAACATTATTAACATCTCCAAGAGGGTGAGGAGGACAAGTGGCAAAATGTGCTGTGATAGCAGTCACATAGAATATTGTTTGTGACTTTGACCAGGCTCTGGTCAAGATGGAAGCCAGTCTGAAGGTATTAAAATAGCGAGTGGTGGGAGAGATGGACATTTCCTCTCCAACTCAAAATTAACTTCATAATCTCCACCCAGTAAAAAATCCACAGACAGTAAGGCAGCAATTATTCTCAGATCTCTGGTGAAGGTTGGCAAAGGACAATGCCTTTGTATAGTTCTGCCCCAGACAATACACAGTGACGGAGACAAGCAATTCCATGTCACAATCTTTCAGGGGAGAAGCACCAAAATGTACTGTAGTGCTTGTATAATGTATGAGTGCAATTATTTTTGGTATTAAGTTCGTCATTAAGCTTTCCAAAAAGGTGATGAAATTTAATTTTGCAATTCCAGTACTATTTTACACTGTCTTAAAACAAGCTGATGTGTTTCTAATGGACACAGTATGATAAATGTGTTTAATGTGCAAGACTAATATCCTTTTTCTAGTTTTACAGTTAAGATCATACTAAGACTCATGAGATCGGACCACATTAGAAGTAAATCTGTGCATTCTGATGACAGAGACTGAAGAATATTAATAAAATGAACAAAAGGTTGAGTTCAACATTTACACTGGGTTGTTCAGCAAGTTGGTGTTTCAATGTACAGTACTGTGCTCCTGAGTGCTCCAATGCCTGTAATTCTCCAGGGTCCCATTACCACCCGCTTTTGCCTTGCACCATCTCCCCTTTTGTCATTTATTCACTCTTGGTCTCCACCCTATCACAGACCTTCCCCTTTGTTATTTTGCTTATAAACAGTTCTATCTGTAACCTCTTCCAGTTCTGATTAATGGTCATCAACCTGAAATGTTAACTCTGACCTGCTGAGCATTCACAGCATTTTCTGTTTTTATTTCAGATTTCCAGCATCCGCAGCATTTTGCTTTTGTTAAATAAAATCATTCGGGAGCTTGTCTCCGTAATAGATAAACATGATCTACCCATTACATTGACAGGTTTTTGATGTCCTTGTAACTGTGGACTGTCAGGAATAAAGCATACCATCAGACCGCTAAAAAGCAGTCCAGCGCTGGCAACAGAAGCTACAGCTAATGCAAAATATGCTCCAGAAACAGCAGGCTCAGAAAGTTGGAATACGTGCAAAAGACATGGATATCTGGCTCAGGTCACAAGAGGGTTCCACTTTCACACCCCCTGGTCAGACAAGTACATATAGTGCAGGGTGACTCAACTCCCTTTAAAGTTACATGTTCAGACTGCTTAAGGGAGCGATTCATGGCGCTGGACATGAGAAGTTATGTATGGCAGACCCGAATTCTTATCAAATTAAATGCTTTCACGTCTCTCTGTTGCTGGTACAAAGTTAGGAGCTGATCACCTACCTGACCTCTCAGCTGAGGAATGGTGATGGTCGCACACAAGAAGTGAAACCATTAGCAATGCCCCTTGGAATGACAGTCTAGATGCAGATTGTTGCAATTCCCAGCCACAGAGCTCGAGTCCAAATCCATGCCATTTTTTACCTACCCTCCAAAAAGAACGAACTCCTTGCAAGCAATGGCTTCACAAGCACCAGTCACCAGCAAGTACCTTGCTCTCATCGCCATTATTCACGTGTGATCCTTGCCATAGTTTCAGCATGGTATTCAACCATGGGAAGATTCAGAGATAAACCCAATTCTGCCCTAACCCGATGACGCACACACAGAATTCCAGCTATATGTCAATCAAGTGAGGGAGTCTGGCCGGTTTTTCTGTCTAACCCAGGAGCACTATCTCAGCACAGACCAGGACATTCTTGGTCTTTATGGCTCAGCTACTCACTGGATAAGATTGCTGACCCATCAGAGTAGCCCTCAACTTCGCTGTTTCAACAATGAGTAGAAAGGACCCAGGTTCATAAGAACATAAGAACGCAAGAAATAGGAGCAGGAGTAGGCTGCTCTGCCATTCAGTAAGATCATGGCTTATCTTCTACCTCAACTCCACTTTCCTGCACTATTCCCATATCCCTTGATTCTCTTAATATTCAAAAATCTATCGATCTCTGTCTTGAATATACTCAACGACTGAGCCTCCACAGCCCTCTGGGGTAGAGAATTCCAAAGATTCACCACCCTCTGAGTGAAGAAATTTCTGCTCATCTCAGTCCGAAATGGCCGACCCCATATTCTGAGACTGTGACCCCTGGTTCTAGACTCCCCAGCCAGGGGAAACATCCTCCCTGCATCTACCCTGTCAAGCCCTGTAAGAATTTTGTATGTTTCAATGAGATCACCTCTCATTCTTCTGAACTCCAGAGAATATAGGCCGAGTCTACTCAATCTCTCCTCATTGGACAATCCCCCCATCCCAGGAACCAGTCTGGTGAACCTTCGTTGCACTCCCTCTATGGCAAGTATATCCTTCCTTGGGTAAAGAAACCAAAACTGTACGCAATACTCCAGGTGTGGTCTCACCAGGACCCTATATAATTGCAGTAAGACATCTTTACTCTTATACTCAAATCCTCTTGCAATAAAGGCCAACATACTATTTGCTTTCCTAATTGCTTGCTGTACCTGCATGTTAACTTTCAGTGATTTGTGTACAAGGACACCCAGGTCCCTCTTAACACCAACATTTCCCAATCTCTCACCATTTAAAAAATACACTGCTTTTCTATTTTTCCTACCAAGGTGGATAACTTCACATTTCTCCACATTATATTCCATTTGCCTTGTTCTTGCCCACTCACTTAACCTGTCTATATCCCCTTAAAGCCTCCTTGCATCCTCCTCACAACTTACATTCCCACAACTTCAATCACCAGTCTGTGCTGACTTAACTGATCTCAACCAGATTAGTATTAAAGTCAGTACAATTGATTTCAGTACCTCTTAAAAAGGGCAACAGGGAACAGTGTCAGGGATTACACTCCTGATTGCTATCCAACAACAGCTATTGGAAGTGAACGAGCGTGAATGTCAAGTAAGGACAGGATCAGGTTCAGCTGGAATGCTGCTCCCCCTTCTCTCCTTTAGATAGCCAACCAACAATCGCCATCAAGGCCTACACATTACAAATGGCCACCTGGATGAGGTACTGGACGGTTTAACAACTTCAGGGAGAGGTGGCAAGTGGAAGAAGTAGGCAGAAAAAGGGAAGGAATTATCAGACAAAAGTGCATACTGTTTCTCCACCTAAATGAACACCAAGTACAGTCAAGACCACTAAAGTGGCTTCAGAAACTCTGATATCTGCTTCAACAGCTAGACAGGATGTGATGCCAACATCAAAAGATGTTCACTTAAAGATCATGAATTTGAAGTCATTATCTATTGCAGAAAAGTGCCAGAGGAGATGCCAACCACTCCTCTACCAGCAGTGCGCTGCAGAATCAAATGGCTGGAGAGAGAATGATTAACCATTATCTTGGCGCACAGCAAATAATTTTTATTAGTTTGAAAAGGATTGTAAAGCTCAGTCAAGACTCCAAATGGCCGTTTACACAGGAAAAGAGTGAAACAATGCACCCTAATCTAAATGACTGTACTCAGTGACGAATGATCCACTTATCTGCACCACATGGTACAGAGCGGGTATCTTATGTGTGGCGATGTAATTAAGATCATGTATGGAAATGCCATTGGTGCACGCCTTTATGATCAAAAGTGTACAATTCACTCTGATTCACTGCTGCAGGCTTCAGTCAGACAGGAAGTACTTTTTCTTTATGGTTTCTGAAAAATCCAATGACTTGCGATTTAATGGCACCAAATTGAAAATGCAATACTTATTCTTTCTCGAATACAAAGCGGAGGGATGGCTCAGTGAATTTATCGCTCGAGCAGCTGTGCCATATAGCCCATGAAGCTCCCAGATTCGATCCACAAAGTGGCGAGTTGGCTGACCCCAGCAGGGTGGCTGTAAGGATTTCTACAATTAGCCTAAATTCCCCTGCATAACAGAAAGAAAATTGGCCAGGATTCCTACTCCTGATCACAGTCCAGTCGCCTCATGGTAGAAGTGCAGGTGTGTGGATGTTGGCCGGGGAGAAGATTGCTAACTTCCCTCATCTCCTGCCAGCAGACACAGTCAAAGCTTAACTTTAATAATGGCTACCTCAGTGAGGAAAAAAAACCAAAAATGTTTAACAGCTGGAGTATTGTGTCCAATTCTGGGCACCACACTTTTGGAAGGATGTGAAGGCTTGGAGAGGGTGCAGAAGAGATTTACGAGAATGATTCCAGGGATGAGGGAATACAGTTACCTGGATAGACTGGAGAAGCTGGGGTTGTTGTTGTTAGAGCAGAGAAGGCCGAGAGGAAATGTGATAGATGTGTTTAAAATCATGAAGGGTTTCGATTGAGTAAATAAAGAGAAACTGTTTCCAATGGCGGAAGTATCGATAACGAGAGGGCACAGATTTTAGATGACTGGCAAAAGAAGCAGAGGCGAAATGAGTACATTTATTTTTACCCAACCAGTGGTTAGGATCTGGAATGCGCCACCTGATAGGGTGGTGGATACATATTGAATCATAGCCTTCAAAAGGGAATTGGATAAATACTTGGGAGGAGAGAAAATTGCAGGGATACGGTGAAGGAGCAGGGGAGTGGGACGAGCTTGATTGCTCGTCGAAAGAGCTGGCACAGACTTGATGGGCCAAATAGCCTCCTTCTGTGCTGTACTATTCTATGATTCCATGCTTCCATAAAAGAGCACAATAAAAAAAATTACAAGGAAACTAATTTGTAGCAGTGCACTGGCATAGCATGTCATAACACAATGCACCACAGCATTGGTAATTACAGATGAGCTCACCTCCTACATAGCGTCTCAGATCGGAGTCATCACTCCCACTAGGTCTTCAAAAAGGAGTTTTAAATGTTGCAGAGTTCCCAAAAGATGGCTGATTAGTTAGCAATGAGATCCAGTCCTGATCACAAGGCCATTTCTTTGTTGCGCTCCCAAGTCCCGCTACAATACGAGCAGGCACATGGCAATGGGAGTCAACTTCCGTTTCAAAAAAAAAGCAGGCAACCAACCTGCTTAAAGGAGCAAGTGATGCCGCTGGCACAGAGTAGATACCTGTAGCAGGCTCAATTTCTAACACTGCCCCAAAGCATTTTGTACAAGCTGCAAATATTTTATCCTTCCTCTCGCCAAATGCAACACTGCATATAGTTCCTCTTGTCCTCAGCACCTTAATACCCAAGATCAAAATTCCCACCTCCTAGAACAAGTTGAAACTTGTAAATGTTTTCACTTCAATATGGTACAGTTTTGCAACAACAAAAAATACTTGTTCTGTCTCTTTCTGGAGATAGAAGTAAAACACCTGGAAATATGGCCTTTCACCTCTGGAACTTCAGCTTGGGTCTATGACATCCAAATCTTCCCTCTTAGCAAAATGTCTTATGAAAAATGAATTTTGGGAAGTTCCTACCCAACCAGCTCCCTGCACATTCCATGCCTGCAGTACATTCCCCCAGAAGAGAATTAATACATTTCATGGTGAGACTGAAGGTTTTTCAACCAATAATTTGCATGCGAGCACAGGGGTTGCCCATGCCCACCATAAAATTATGAACTGCTTTAGTTCGCAGTGCATGGTTAAATTCTCGTTGGATAGAAGCCAGTAATCCAGCATTAGGTGCCATGAGCAGTTTATCAGAGCTCATTTCCTCATCCATTCAGTTTGAGCTGTTAAAGATTAAACGTTTACACAAACAGCGCAAGGGACACAACTGCAGTACTCCTTATAAACAGCCACAAATACTTCAGCAACCAGCTCAGGGAGGACGTCCTGTCCTGCCCCACCAGAGGTAGTCAATCCCGTGATAGTCAATGCTTGACCTAGTGCAAGCACGTACCATTAGATAAAGGTCACAACATTTAAAAAGGAAAGGAAAAACATACTCTGACATAGTATTTTCCCAGATGCTTGATGTGGGTTGTAAACAAATACGTACACAATGCAATAATCAAGTTCAGTCACTCAACATTTTTACAATTAAATGCATAAAAGAACAGTTGACCTCACCATACCACTAAGTTCAACAACAGCCACTACTAAAAGCACAAAGCTCCCTGAGTGGCCATCACAGAACAGCATCAGCTTCTGCTAACAGAAAAAAGCCAATATTAATGGGGTAATTTCTTCCAGTGTTAATAGCCAGGGATGCACTTGTAAGCACAGGCCATGTGTTCGGCTGATCTGGAGTTTTCTTTCCATCAGTTAATCCATTATCAATCTGTAAATCTTTTTTTACCATCTTGCTTTCTTGAAGACAGTAAATTAAGCTGGGGACATAACCTTAAAATGAGAGCTGGGCCGTTCCGGGGTGATGTCAGGAAGCACGTCTTCACACAAAGGGTAGAGCAAATCTGCAACTCACTCCCAAAAAGCTAGAGGCTAAGTCAATTGAGAATTTCAAAACGGAGATTGATAAATTGTTAGCCAAGGGTATGAATGGATATGGAACGAAGGCGGGTAAATGGAGTCAAGATACAGATCAGTCATGATCTAATTGAATGTCGGAACAAGTTTGAAGGGGTGAAATTGCCGACTCCATATCCTACGTAAGCTGGGGAGCAGTTCTACAGGTACCAACACCAAAACCTATCATCCTCGCAATACCTTGACTAAGATGCCCTTCTTCAACCACAATCCCAAGCAGAGTATATGGCCCCTGGAGAGGGGAAAAGCATTACAGTTGAGCCCAAGAGAAGCTTTATTAAAAATTTTAGATCTTCTTGCCTTTCCAAAACACCATTCACAACTCAAGGTGGTGACGTGCGGAACAGTTCTACTCATCTCTTCCAACCATCACCACTACAGTTAACCAAACCGTCAAGCATTCTCAAGTATTAAAGGCATGACCACCCCCCCCCCCGCCCAACCCTGGGGTAAGAGGGGAGAGCATCACTTCTATGCCTTAACAGTTTTTTGAAGATGTTTAAAGATCTTCTTTTCCCCAAACACCATATACAACCCAAGATAATGGACAGACTACCAGATGCAAGCCTGCTGCCCAATGCTGCTACAAAATTGGTTTCCGTGAGATGTGCCAAAAACTTCTTCACAGCAGAACAGAGATGGGTGGAAGCATGTGAAGTAATCACAGGCTTAAATGCTGAGCTCAAGTTTGTGGTGTAATGTACTATAGTTCCAAGATGCTGCATCTGATAATTACATTAAGAATTGGGCTTTTTTGTTCCATGTAAATACAAACGTTTAGCATTTCATCATACACCAAAAATTTAAAAACAATATTTCAACATATATAGCCAAAAGAGACAGTAACAGCATTATGTAATTTTTTTTATTCATTCATAGGATGTGGGTGTCGCTGGCAAGGCCAGCATTTATTGTCCATCCCTAATTGTCCTTGAGAAGGTGGTTGTGAGCCGCTGCAGTCTGTGTGGTGAAGATATTCCCACGGTGCTGTTAGGGAGGGAGTTCCAGGATTTTGACCCAGCGACGATGAAGGAACGGGAATATATTTCCAAGTCAGGATGGTGTGTGACTTGTAGGTGTTGGTGTTCCCATGCGCTTGCTGCCCTTGTCCTTCTAGGTGGTAGAGGTCATGGGTTTGGGAGGTGCTGCCGAAGAAGCCTTGGCAAGTTGCTGCAGTGCATCATGTAGATGGTACACACTGCAGACATGGTGCGCCGGTGGTGGATGAGGTGCCAATCAAGCGGGCTGCTTTGTCCTGAATGGTGTTGAGTTTCTTGAATGTTGTTGGAGCTGCACTCATCCAGGCAAGTGGAGAGTATTCCATCACACTCCTGACTTGTGCCTTATAGATGGTGGAAAGGCTTTGGGGAGTCAGGAGGTGAGTCACTCGCCACAGAATACCCAGCCTCTGACCTGCTCTTGCAGCCACAGTATTTATGTGGCTGGTCCAGTTAAGTTTCTGGTCAATGGTGATCCCCAGGATGTTGATGGTGGGAGACTCGACAATGGTAATGCCATTGAATGTCAAGGGGAGGTGGTTAGACTCTCTCCTGTTGGAGATAGTCGTTGCTTAGCACTTGTGTAGCACGACTATTACTTGCTACTTATCAGCCCAAGCCTGAACGTTGTCCAAGTCTTGCTACATGCAGGCACAGACTGCTTCATTATCTGAGGAGTTGCAAATGGAACTGAACACTGAAATCATCAGCGAACATCCCCACTTCTGACCTTAAGTGAGGAGACAGGCTTCACAATTTCACTTTTTTTTTTAAATATTTGTTTATGGGATGTGGGCGTCGTTGGCAAGGCCAGCATTTATTGCCCATCTCTAGTGTTAAGGTTAGTTTTACTTAAGTGTTAGAATTAAAGAAAATCTGATTTCTGTGAAAATTAAAGCTTCATCAGTAGCTGATGAAAAGTGTAACATTAACAAAAAAAAATCATGCACACATTTTTCATCCCAATTTTATCCTCCACCATTCCTCCTCCTCCTCCAACTGGGAAGAGAAAACTTTCATACCCACAGAATTCATCATCTAAGCCATTAGTAGCAAGCAAGAAGCAGTGGAGCTAAACAGGGTCAATTCACAAGAGCAAGGCCACCGATTTACAGTTTTCACTGCATACAGCCCTCAAAACATCAGTACAAATCCCAGAAAATCCTGTAATCCCATGAAATAAAAATAGTACGTGATTTATTCAGTCACCATAAACCAAAGAGCTGAATGATAAATGAGCAGAACTTTTGAATCAGTCTCCAAAATACTGGTAAAAATTCCAGAAATCCAAGCAGTAAAATGGAATTTAACTTGGTCTCTGTCAAACAGCAGCCTTGTAAATGATGGAATCCAACAAACACACACAACCAAGATTGGCAGTTTCAACAAGCGACCGGCAACCCTACCTCTCGGCACCAAGGGAACCCAAATGGTGGTCTGCACGCCATTTTATTTGGATCATGCAACAACAAAAAAACTAGTGCACATGCCAGACCCATGACATGGCAGGTCTGAGTTTGAGGTGGGCCAATGAAACGATGCGACAGTGGAAAGAGAGAAGCACTCCCTGAAATTTCAGTCTTATTTGCAGTCTTCTGCATCCCCCATTTTCATCGGTCCACCATTGGCGTCCGTGCCTTCAGCTGCCTAGGCCTAAGCTCTGCAATTCCCTCCCTAAATCTCTTTGCCTCCCTCTCTCTCTCTTCTAAGACACTCTTTAAAACCTACCTCTTTAACCAAGCTTTTGGTCACCTGTCCTAATATCTCATGTGGGTCGGTGTCAAATTTTGACTGATAACGTGCCTATGAAGCATCTTGGGATGTTTTACTACGTGCTGTTTGGGGGGGGGCGGGGGGGGGGAGAGGGGGGAATATCTGTACTTAAACTACGCTAGAAAAAGAAAATGTATTTTATTCTGAATTTCGTAAGGGAATGTTACATTTGACTTCAAGTACCACTGCAAAGCCGAGTATCCTTGAAAAAGTGCAACATCCCCACGGACACCTGGGAATCCCTGGCCCAAGACCGCACAAAGTGGAGGAGAAGCATCCGGGAAGGCGCCGAACACCTCGCGTCTCTTCGCCGGGAACAAGCAGAAGCCAAGCGCAGGCAGCGCAAGGAGCGCACATCAACCCAAGCACCCCACCCACCATCTGCCCCACCTGTGACAGAGAGTGCAGGTCCCGCATTGGACTCATCAGTCACCTGAGAACTCATTTTTAATGTGGAAGCAAGTCATCCTCGGTTCCGAGGGACTGCCTAAGAGAGAAGAGAAGAATAAGGAATGAACCAGAAAATGACAGTGCATTTTATCACCCAGGATAAATAAGCAAACCAAAGTGTAATTTTTCAGTGGGACACTGCTCAATGTACGATTGAGCCGCACAAATCAGAAATTTTTCAAGTTCAATCAAAGATTTGCACAGAATTTAGCTGCTGCTGGGCAGAGTGGGTTAGAGAATGCTACAACTGACCTCAGCAGGGCAGCACGGGGAGGGAAGAGGGTGCAGATTTCACTTCTGAATTGCTATTCACTGATCCATGCTGCAAAGTGCGTGCGTGTGGATTTCAACTGAGAACTGGACCATTTTGAAGTGACACAGCCCTCGACAGAATAGCCTGCCAACCCTATCTAAGCTTCACATCAAGAATATGCTATTTACTGAACGCATGCTGGCACCTTGGAATCTCCAGAATAAGTCACCAACTTCAGAAGAGGATAGAAAATGGGGCAGGAACGTGGGATTCCACTTAGCCCTTGTTTTATTTCTTGGTAAAGAGCAACAGTGAGGAAAAAAATAATGGCAAACATATTGAGCAGCTGCTTCTAAAAGACAGAATTCACTTTCACACACAACAACTTGTATTTATATAGCACCTTTAATGTGATAAAACGTCCCAAGGCATTTCACAGGAGTATTAAGAGACAAAAAATTTGACACCGAGCCACATAAGGAGAAATTAGGGCAGGTGACCAAAAGCTTGGTCAAAGTGATAGGTTTTAAGGAGCGTCTTAAAGGAGGAAAGAGGGGTAGCGAGGCAGAGAGGTTTAGGCAGGGAATTCCAGAGCTTAGGTTCCTAGGCAACAGAAGGCACGGCCTTGAGTTTTGGATCACCTCGAGTTTACGTAGGGTAGAATGTGGGAGGCTAGCCAGGAGTGCGTTGGAATAGTCAAGTCTAGAGATAGCAAAGGCATGGATGAGGGTTTCAGTGGCGGATGAGCTGAGGCAAGGGCGGAGACGGGCAATGTTACGGAGGTAGAAATAGGCGTTCTTAGTTATGCTGCGGATATATGGTCGGAAGCTCATTTCAGGATCAAATATGACTCCAAGGTTGCGAACAGTGTGGTTCAGCCTCAGACAGATGTTAGGGAGAGGGATGGAGTCAGTAACTAGGGAACGGAGTTTGTGGCGGGGACCGAAAACAATGGCTTCGGTCTTCGTAATATTTAATTGGAGAAAATTTCTGCTCATCCAGAACTGGATGTCGGACAAGCAGTCTGACAACTTAGAGACCGTGGAGGGGTCGAGAAAAGTGGTGGTGAGGTAGAGCTGGGTGTCGTCAGCGTACATGTGCAAACTGACGCTGCATTTTCGGATGATGTCGCCAAGGGGCAACATGTAGAGGAGAAATAGGAGGGGGCCAAGGATAGATCCTTGGGGGACACCAGAGGTAACGATGCGGGAGCAGGAAGAGAAGCCGTCGCAGGTGATTCTCTGGCTACGATTAGATAGATAAGAATGGAACCAAGTGCAGTCCCACCCAGCTGGACGACGGTGGAGAGGTGTTGGAAAAGGATGGGGTGGTCAACCGTGTCAAAGGCTGCAGACAAGTCAAGAAGGACGAGGAGGGATAGATTACCTTTGTCACAGTCACACAGGGTGTCATTTGTGACTTTGATGAGAGCCGTTTCGGTACTGTGGCAAAGGCGGAAACCTGATTGGATGATTCAAACATGGAATTGCGGGAAAGATGGGCACGGATTTGGGAGGCAACAACATGTTCATGGGATTTGGAGAGGAAAGGGAGGTTGGAGATGGGGCGGTAGTTTGCAAGGATAGAGGGGGTCAAGGGTTGTTTTTTTTTTGAGGAGAGGGGTGACGACGGCAGATTTGAGGGAGAGGGGTACAGTTCCTGAGGAGAGGGAACCATTAGCAATGTCAGCTAACATGGGAGTCAGAAAAGGAAATTGGGTGGTCAGCAGTTTGGTGGGAATTGGGTCGAGGGAGAAGGAAGTGGATCTCATGGACAAGATGAGCGCGGACAAGTCATGAGGGGAGATCGGAGAGAAACTGGAGAAAGATGAGAGTTCAGGGCTAGGGCAGGAAACACACCTCATTACCTACCACAGAACCAGAGGGCCTAAACCAGACCCCTTGCTTGATCCTCTCAGTCCTGCAAATGCAGCAGCAGGGATTCAAAGGGAATTTTTAAGAAAGCTAAACCAATGAGAAGATCAAGCCATTGCACTGCAACACTGCCATTTCCTCCATCAGTCATGCTTGGAGTAAATTATAAATTTATGTCTGCTGGCAACTTGGCTAAAACAGCTCATTTCACATTGGACTGTTGGGAGATAGATTGCAATCCAGTCCACGTGAATGGATGAAGTTCTGTTCTCTCTCCGCCTTACTTGGACCCTCGTATGTGTCAATTCTGAAGTCTTGCTGATTTATAGTGATTATAGTATATTATGCTGATTGTTCAGAGACATCTCAAGTGGGTTAAGTATTCAGTTCCTCATATCTGCATCAATCAATCATGCTGAGATTTTCTAATGGGCCGTAGCTCTCAGAGGGACCGTGGTACTAGTTACTTGGGTATCACTCACATATCCAACAGCTCTTAATGACTTGGGAAAAGACAGCTTTTCCTATCTGCAAATAAATGCATTCCTTTACCAATTAGTGGGATTGAACTTTTTATCTCTGCATAAATAAACAAGCTGCTCCACAGATCAGGCTTTATTTATGCATCTATTCACAAGCAGGAATTCATTGGTCAAAAGCAACGCCAGTCACATATACTGGGGAGAAATGAAACTGCTTTTGGTGAACCTGTGAAGCATTAACAACACTGCACATTCTCCTTCACTTACCACTTCACTCAGTCAGCATTTTTCAATTAGAGAAACGTACCCTTCCTCGGATATTGATTACAGATTGGCATGTTTTCATTGCATGGTCAGGCTGAGAAAGGATCGACAGACCAGCTACTTTAATCTGAGAGGCTCCTTGCAGACTCAATTCTGAGTCATTTTCACTTGGAACACATGCTTCAAGTACTGATGTGATGCATTATCTACTAACCTCCAATCGCCACCATAAACAACAGTGAAATAAACCTTAAGCAAGACTTAAAATTAAATGGAGTCAATTGATGTTTGCTCAGAATAAATGCCAGTCAGCCCCTCAACCTGAAGGGAGCAATTCAAAACCTTATTTCACTGGGTGAAAAATCATATTTAAAATTTGCATTTTCTGTAACATTGTAGGCCTTGCAAATGTTGCAATACATATTGTATAATCTTTCACGGTGTTGTCAGCAATCTCAAGGAAACAAGAGAGACACAGTTGCAGTGTGAAAATCCTAATTGAAGTCTTGGGACTGACAGCCAGTGGCTTTTCCAGAATGGAAGGGATCATGTTGGATGGAGCTCAGAAACTGCAATATTAACCATTTCTGCTGTTAGCCTTGTTTGCTGTATCAATGAGAGCAAATGTCAGCTTCGGACCCACATTTTACATTACATGCCTGCCTACATTTGGACAAAAATGCATTCTATCCTGACATTTGCTCTGGTAACTGGTGCATTTTGTTGCATTTTTTTATTTGGGGGTGGCGGTGATTTGCTTTGAATTCTGCTGGTGACATGTTGTTCGAACAGGAATTGCAGCAGAACTTTAAACATTAATCTGTGATACAGGTGGGAGCACAAACCATCACAACGCAAAGAGAATAAGGGAACCTCCTAATTCTGCTTCGTTCCTAGCCACAGCCGCATCTCTCCCTATGAGGTGACGAGAGGGAGCACCATTACCCCAAGCAACTTTTACCAGCCTCCAATTGGTCAGTGCAAAATTGCACTCGGCAGCCTGTTGTCATTTATCTGCCTCTAGGAGCCTTAAACGACAAGATACCAAGATGAAGTAAATTAAAGGGGGAGGGGGGAAAAGAGATGAACTTGTCTTTTGAAGGCAACAAACAAAAGCATAAATGACCACTTCACAACAACCAGCACTCAGCAGCAGACAGAAAACTCGTGCAGAAATCCTAACTCCATTCTTTGGAGAAGACATTAAAGCAAGGTCGCGTTTGCCCCTTCAGGTGTGTCAGGTCGACGTCCAAGATTCCACGGCACTATTCAGAGAGGCGCAGGGAGTTCTCCCGATGCCCTGGCTAATATTGTCCCCTACCAAAAGTTTCACTCGTCTCATAGCTGTTTGAGAGACATTGCACTTAAAAAGTAATGCATTGTGCATGAAGCAATTTTGAGATGTTTGAGAGATGTGACAAAACGCTATATAAATCCATTCTCCGTCAAACTCAAATGCAGTGTAAACTAGAGTGCACAGCTGCAAGTTATTTTAAGGAAACTGGGTACCAGAAACAAGTTAATAATCTTGATTTAAACACTAATAAAATGAAAAGGGAAAAGATCACATGGACCATCAAGCCGGCCCATCCAGACACGAGTGCACCATCATCCAGCGCCCCACCCATCATGCAATTTTCTGCAAACATTTGTGGCCAATTTGCAAAACAAATCTGGGAAATTCCTCTCAGAGTCCCAAAGTCAAACAAGCAAAGTACAATGGACGGCATTAACTCACAAGTCTCCATATTTCCAGTTACCTCCAGTCCATAACCTTTACTTTACTAACGGAAATGTTCTCTTCTCTCAGGAATTTGTCCCATTGCCTTCTGAAGAACTGCAGAGAAACCATACTCACTGTATGTTTCGGGAATCTGTTCAGAGGGTAATGACCCGAAAAAGAAATATTTGCGAACACCGAACCTAACTTTTAGCTTATGTATTTTATCATGCCCCTTAGTTCTCCCATTCCTTTCTGACTCAAATAAACCTATCCACCCAGACAGAATCTAATCCCTATATCATTGTAAAGGCCTCAGTCTGCTCTATTGAAAATAAAAAATATATATTTTTTTAAAATATACCCAACTCCTGGAGCCTTGCAATAATGGAAAGCTACAAGACTCGATACAGTTTCAATTGCCCTCCTCTGTACCTACTTCAGGGCCTCAATACTCACCAACAGTGTGGGAACAAACCTGGACACAATACGACAAATGTGGTCAGACTGAAGTCTGTACAGCCCATGAGTAGTATTCTTTGTATTATCCTAGCAATACAATCTAAAGCCCAATTTGCTTTCCCAATACCCTCATCGTATTACTTGTGGACCTTGAAAATATTTATATAGTGCCTTTCACGACCACCGGACATCTCAAAGTGCTTTACAGCCAATGAAGTACCTTGAATGATTTAACCATTATTGCCCGAGATCCTTCTCCTATGTAACCTTTGGCTGTTAACCCTTTCTTTATAAACACATGTTCCGAGTTTTCTTGGCCCAAATACATCATACTGCATTTTCCCACATTACAGGACATCTGCCATACCCATTCCCCAAACTTTTTTCAATCATTCTATATCCTACTGATTTGATCTAAATTACTGGCATAGACACGATGGGTCGAATTGCCTCCTTCTGTGCCGTAAATCTCTAAGATCCTATGATAAATTCCCACCTCCGAACCTTGACATGTCATCTGCACACTGCTGAATGGTTTTGATGTCTGCATCCAAATAATTTAACAAGATCATGAGCAGCAACAGTTCCTGTCGGACTCAAACATGCAGATCTCCTCCCACTGATGACAACTCTCTGCCTATGAGATAGCAACCAATTTCCTATGTAGTATAATAGCTACTCACCAATCCCACACATTGAAATCTTAACCAGTAGCCTCTAATGCAGTGCATTATCGAAAACTTTCCGGAAATCAGAGTACACAACATCAACCGACTGTCGTCATCATCTACTAACCCAGTTATCTTTTCAAAGAACTCACTCAGGTTCTCGAGGCAGGATCTCAGTTTCTGAAAGCAATACTGGGACTCTAATAACTGCCAACCTCTGTGATCATGCATCCCATTCCTTATAATACCATCCAACATCTTCCTTACAAAACAACATGCAACTAACAAGCCTCTAATTCCTTATGTGTTATTTATCCCCCTTCTTAAATAGGAGAACTGGTGCTTAAATTTTATGTTTCCACAGTGATTATAGATGGCTTCTGAAGCAAATAAGTTACTTCCAAACTGTACGTAAAGCTTTTGGTGTGGGAAGAGGAGGAGCAATTAAACATTCTGTGCTCTTGTAACATGATATTTGACGATGGTCCTTTGCTCACCAACAGAGTAGGAGGTGCACTTAAAAACCAGAGTAAATTAATGAGGTCACAATTACTTGACTTCAAACTGCTGATAAAAGGAGGCAGGATTGAAGATTTGTTTTTAAAATATAGATTTTTCTTTCACATTTGTTGTTTGCAAATTATGACCCAAGTTTTTAAATTTCTAAGTTTTAAAATCTACAAGTTTAAAAGAAAACAAATCAATCCGATCAGTTCAGGCGTTGTGCAAACTAGCAATTATCTCCTAGTTTATTCTTCCCAGCAAAATGCTAGGCCATGTGAGAATTAGAGGTACATCAACAGAAATAGCTGAGAGCGACCATCTTCACGGAAGGTCTTCAATTTTTCCCCAAGACTGAAATCAATGAAGTAAGAGCATGAAAGCATCTGCCTAATGTGTGGAAATAATGCCTAGTGATGTCTTACTATAGCACCACAGCGTGACACAAATGATACTTTAGCTGAAGATAGAAACATAGATAGAAATGTCTTGCTGCTGAAGGGCAGCTGCCTTGAGCAATGGAAGTGCCACAGCTTAAAAGCTTTTGATGTGCAAAGTCCTTCATACGATATTAACAGCTACACCCTTTTCACTTAATCTTCCATGCTTTGCACCATCCCTGGATGCAAGTAACTTGCTTTCAGACCTCTAACTATGGATCTGAAATCGGCTGGTGTACGGCACGTAAGTATTGCCTGGTGACACTCTTTCTCTCAGTGACAGCAGATAAGGGCCTGACTCCACCCAGAATCTATCCAAGACACGGCAGCTGTGATCACTAACAGCATGATGGGAACGGCAGGCACAAATCCAAGGTGCCAGTCCAGTAGGGAGCTTTTCTGAAGCTAGGATTGAGTCTCCTTGCTGTATCTGGTGGCAGGAAAGCATGATGCAGAGGGGAAAAAATGTCATCTTTCATTAGGAGCACAAAGTTCACCCAAATCTCATCTGTGGGTGTTAAAATGCAACACTGACATCATTCACCCTCCATAACCAGAGCAAGAGTAAATATTTGTGACCTATGGTTTCCTGGCAACAGTGATTCAATACATGAGCATGTCAGAGACTATTTTAGAAGTCAGTGTTAACAGCAGCATTTTGACACAAAGTTGAACATGATTAAACAACACGGTAAAAGTACCCGAACAGGAAACCAACTGAGGGAAAGTAAGCTGAAAGTGTGCGTTCCGCCAGGTGGGGGAGACTGTGAGGGGAGGGAGGAGAGGAGAGGAAAACAAAATCAAGCCAATCACAAGCACATTCCAAAACACCCCACGTCTTCTTCAAATCTAATAATTTGTCAACACTGAGCAGGTGCAAATTTTTCAAATCACTTTTAAATAACCACAAAGTGAAAATACTTCTGAAATCCTGCTCTCAGTCTAGCACCCACGAGAACACCCTAATTTAACAGATGCCTCGTCAAAGAATTCTTCAAGTGACAGCAACACTACTGGGTTCTGAATTTATGCTGCATCGCCCGAGTGACTGCAGCAAGAATCACTCTGCCATGAGGTACACCAATTGCACTGCTCCAGACATCAGACTTTTTGAATGCCATTACTCAGGACATGGAATGTGCATGCACTTCCTGCTGACTCCAGGGGCCTGGACACTTGGCACCAGGTTACACCATTCTGAAACTGGTGCTGTACTAGGTATGAAACCCCTGTGGCGGCTGAGAGAATGGGGTGGGTGGAAGTAGCAGGAGAAAAGTTTACACTGCCAAGTTCAGATTAAATCTGAATTCTCTGTCACGAAGTGGCAACGAAACCAAGCCAGGTGTCCGACAGTGTCAAACCAACAATCATCTTCTCAAAATGTGTGGATATCATTTTCTTCCATCCTTGCAAGATCAGTTTTCAAATGTCTCAATATGTCGTCAATCACAAGAAAGCAAGATGCTATTAAACATAGCAATTTATTTCTGCCCATTTTGCTACAGTACTTGGCTACATTTGAAGGATTTGTTATGAAGAGCAGTGGCACAGCTGTTCACATCCTACAACACAGTAAGGATGCTCCAACTTCAGTCTGTCTCAGGGATGAGAGGGGGATATAAAACAAGGCCAAGGAACCCATTCTAACATTTGGCCAGGAGGATACATGAGAATCTGGCTCACTTGTGATACCTCTCACGGAATAAATAGCCCGACAGTTACTGCATTGGTTCACCATAAAAAGAATGGCCACTTGGAAGTGGCACTGAAGGACAGCTGGTACTTGTACAATCTTACACCAGCATGACTCAATACCTTCAAGAGATGGGGAGGGGGAAAACAAGCACAAAGACACTGGGTTCTATCAATAATTTTCTACTTTTGAAGACACGGAATGATTAAATAGTCGTTACTTATTTCTACTTTTACTGCAGTGGGAAATGGAGGAAAGGGGAAGACAGAATGAAGTGGTCAAACTATACCCCAGTTCTGACAAAAGGTCATCGACCTGAAACGTTAACTCTGTTTCTCGCTTCACAGATGCTGCCTGACCTGCTGAGTATTTCCAGCATTTTGTTTTTACACCTTTTAACATCCCATTGTCCGATCAAATCCCCAGTATCATACACACACCAACACAAATGTTTCAATAAAAGGTCTGCTCTTTTCCCAGTCACATTTTCCCCCCTCCCAGCTCCACTGGTTAGCTCAGAACAGCACAGGGAAAGGGCCATTTCCCTTGATAAGTAACGGAGGCAAGGAAGACTTTAAAAAGTTTACAATTACAAGCATGGCAGTAGAAAATATATTTTTGATGATCTTTCAAATGCATTACATATTAGGGAAATTTAAAAAATAAACTTACTATATATTGTGCGTTTAAAAAGTACTGTGATTCTGCAGGTGATGCCCACAGTATTACTGCGATAGCAGCCTATTGGACAAACTGATCAGAGGAAGGAAAACATGGGGTATTTCACTTCACAACACAACAAAAGAGTACTTTTCAACAGGCACCTGCAGTTAAGTAAAGAACATTAAAGCTTGAAGGCAGCTCAGCCACAGTTCAACACACCTGAACTGCAAAGGCAGATATGGCATCATCCTGCAATTACCAAGAGACCGAAGACCTTCCCACAGAAAGGGAAAAGTTACCAGTGGGATAACTGCATCACACCCCAGGGAACATACTGTCAAACCACCCCATCAGTGTGGTAACGAAATATGGTAGAACCTGGGGGTGTGGAAAAAGATGAAAAACATTTTAAAGAGGAAAAAAAAACTTACACATGAATTATTTAACTGTTCTGCGTATCTGTGACTCTTGAATCAAGACATTGTTTTTTACTAAGAACATAAGAAATAGGAGCAGGAGTAGGCCATATAGATCCTCGAGCCTGCTCCGCCATTCAATAAGATCATGGCTGATCTTCAACCTCAACACCACTTTCCTGCACTATCCCCATATCCCTTGATTCTCCTGGAGTCTAAAAATCTACCTGTCTCTGCCCTGAATATACTGAACGACTCAGCATCCACAGCCCTTTGGGGTAGAGAATTCCAAAGATTCACAACCCTCTGAGTGATAACTGTGACAAGTGCTTTTTAAAAACATACTGCAGGTAAAGGTTTCCAAAATATTTTCCTGAGTAATTTGAATACAAGCATCCCATTTCATTCTATTCTTATCTGTTCAATTACACCAAAATCCGTTAAACTAAGAAACAGAAAGAGAAAACACCAGAGAAGTCAATTTTTTAATCAAATATCATAAAATGAGATATTGCTAAATCTGAATGCTTCTGGGAGTTCACCTTTCCACCTTCTCCCTCAGAAAAGACTTTAGATGGATCTTTTTTGGAACATTTCTACAGTATCAATCACAATTACTGCAGCTCTATTATAATAAAGGAATGAAATGGACAGGATTACATCAATCACTGATGAGTGACGGCCAATGGTTTTTCCACAGTGATGAATCAGTGCATCAGGATGCTATCCGTATCCCCGAGTCCTCAACGGGTCTGGTTTCATTCGTTGTATAGTGCAATTCCACTTCATTTTCTTTCAGCATAAAAGTTAATTGCAGCCACTCCAAGTTAATGAATGAACTAGCAAAACAAAAGCAGCATTGAAGGCTCTGCCTCAGCGGAGAGTCACACAGCTGAGAATGCGTAACCCACCAAACCATTTCCTCATACAGTCAGTTACAAACTGGAAGCAGTGATTCAGTGACCACAACACACACACATTCAGCAGCTATTTCATGTGCTCCAGACACCTGGCACTTCTGTTTTCATTGAGACACAGCTTTCTGGAGAAATTGCATTCTGGAGTGCAAGCCATGTGAAAATCTGTCATACTGTCAGGACTGAACATCAGCCGTTTTCTCCTTTAACAAGATGCTGAAGGAGATTCAGCAAACCTCAAAAATATAAATCCCAATCACTTCAGAACCAGATCTTTCTAAATCTGAAATATCTCATTCAGGGACTTTCCAATTATGAAATAACTTGCACCTCCACAACACTGCCCGCCGACACCTCAGCAGATCTGCTGCTGAAACTCTCTCATTAGCCTTTACCACCTCCAGACTTGATCATTCCGATCTTCTCCTGGCCAACCTCCCATCCTATCAACTTCAGCCCATCCAAAACTCTGCTGCCCTTATCCTATCCCACACTAAGTCCTTCTTGCCCATCAGGTCAGTCCCACAATGCTCAACTTTAAAATTCTCATTTTAGTGTTTCAATTCCTCCATGGTGTCATCTCTCCCATCTTTGTAACCTCTTCCAGTCAGTCATTCAACCCCTCCCTGCCCAGAACTCTCCATTTGTCTGGCTATGGTCTGATGCATTCTTCCCACCCCACCCAATCACTGCCAGCTGTGCTTTCAGCTGCCTCGGCACCAAGTTCTGGAGTTCCCCCTCTGCCTCTACTGCCGCCTTTAAATCCCACTGCTTTGACCAAGCTTTTGGTCATTCCTCCGAATGCGGACTTCTTTGGCTAAGGGTCTATTTTTCTATACGTCTCTGCGACCTGTGGACTTTTTTCCGTGTTAAAGATGTTGTGCCTTATCTAATTGACCTGCAAGGATGACCGTCACCAACATAAAAACAAGTTTACCAGTGGCCCCTCATGAGGACGCACAGCTAATGTTATAATTCAAACATAAAATCTAATTTAAACTAAAGGGGAAACTTACAAATCTGAATCATAATGTTATTTGTGTCTATCAGAAAGACTTTCATTTAATAAGCACCTTCCACGACCACCGGACGTCCCAAAGTGCTTTACAGCCAACTAAGTGCTTTTTTTTTGGAAGTGTAGTCACTGTTGTAATGTAGGAACACTATCAAACACAATGCCCTGCAATGCCCACCGGTCACAGAAGGTCCCAAGCAAGACAGCACATGCTCACATTCCAGGGCCACCCTGGCACGGACAAGGCCACGTAAGAGAGGCAAGCAGCCAGAAATGCCCTCCTGGACCTGTAAATGGCCGTCTTTGCCAGGCCCAGGAGCAGACTCCTAAGAAGGTCTTCCGACTTGCTTGCCCGCCCCCTCCACACTGTTATGTGATTGCAAGCAATGCTCCCTCTAAGCTGCGCGCGTGCGCTGCCGCGCAGTAATCTGCAAGGTACCATGCAGGCCACTTAGAAGCTTTTCCATTTGAAATACTGTGCATGCGCAGAAATTTAAAGGGACCGCACATTGAAATAAACAGGCCGCCCACAACAAAGACAATTTAGAGGGAACATTGATTGCAAGTTGCTGTTGGGTTCAACTTGTAACTGTTTTTCTATTAACAGAAAAAGTATAAATGTTGAAAAATAATACTGAACCAACCAAGAGAAATGGAGTAAATAATATGAATAATGTGTTCTGTTATGTAACCCATGGGGTCAGATGCTTCAAGCGTCTGCTCTATGTGCGGGAACAATACCACGTACTTGATGCATCCCCACATGTTGTGCAAGTACACTAAAGAGAATTCAGGTCATCTTCTCGACAAGAACACAATGGGAACACACACACGGAGGAGCCACAGGATACAATTTAAACGCAATTTGCGGCCAAGTTAGTTGAGCAGAACCGAGAGATTCAACACATCACACAACACTTCACTGTGCTTTCTGTTAATACCACTTCAAGCACTGAAAATTCAAACAAAAGGTTCAATAAGAGACACAAACCGTACTGAACTAGTTTCTTTCCCTCCCTGTACTCGCAGCTCTCAATTGTGATCGACTAATTATAAGTGCTTCAGACAAGCTGCATCTTCATCACGTGACATCATATTTTTACCCCTAACTTGATGAACTGTTTAAAAAAAGTACTTTTATATTCTCTCAGGTCATGCAAGGCCACACCTGAAACATGGACTTCCTCCTTTACACATGCTGATTTCCAGTATTTTCTGTTATAAGTTAAACTTTCCAGTTTTCAGATTTTTTCTTAATCCCATTCACAATTGCCCAAGCCACTGTTCTCAAGCCTTTAGTCAATGACACTCTTCAGCTAATCACATGGATTTGGGCAAGATCAATGCTGGTTGACCTTCCCTGATTACCATCCCCATTCCTTGTTGTTGGAGGAGACGGCCAAGTAACTCGCCTCCACTCTCTGCTGTCACCAACCATCCCCAAGCAAAGCTCATTAATTTGCTGTGCGAGTTGCAGCAAGTGATATATCATGGTGTGCCCAGCTGACAGATTCACTGAAAAAAAAGAGCAACTCAATCTAACCACCAGAATGGATCCACAATCGTATATCAGTAGAGTGGGTATCTAATATTTGCATCTTTTATTTGAACGTGAATTACCTTAAGTGGTGCAAGTAGAATACGAGAAGTCGCACAACACCAGGTTATAGTCCAACAGTCCACAAGTAGAATACATGAGTTGTGCAATACAATGAATCACCCACTTGTCACTCAAATTATTTTTTTATGGCTCCTCATGGTGCATTTCCTGTGTACTCCTTTTGTTCTTGTAAAATTGGTAAGAATTGTCTTCAGTGCACCTGAGCAACAAGTGGCGATGCGTGAGGTGCACAGTATAGTACCTGCATATATAGTAGAAACTTGGAGTTACCGATTGGTGAAGGAGCACCAAAGACTATGCCACCATGCAATCTACAAACAGTACTCATGCCCAACCTAACTGAGTGGAGAGATGACAGAATGGTGGCAAACCAAGACCAAGGTTGGAGCAGATCTTAAAGCACAAGCATGGAGCCAAATGAGCAGGGAAACCAAATAGCTTCTTTGCATTCCTAGCTCAGGTTCAAACTGCCAGCTCTCTCCCAAAAGGACAGCCTAAAATAAGATTATGAAATGTAACTGCTAAAATTAAACAATGACCAAATGTGCGCATTAGGGTTTTAGCACAAGACAGAGGGAAAATCAAAAAGTGCACAAATTGAACTGTTAGAGACCATCCAGTTGAAGCATAATGGCAATAGCAGCCCTTCATACTCAAAGGTGAGGTCCCTTGCTAAGGATAAAAATCTGTCTCACTGACTGCACTGATTATTAAAACCAATATGAGAGGGGCACGCTCTCCAAACATGTCAGACCCAAACATTTTGTCTGGGACCAACAAGTTGCTGCAGTTCACAATTCTACTGCAGCCATCTCTGCTTTAGGAGATCAATGCATCGTGCAAGTACAGGCACTTCAATGCATCAATGCTTGTATTGTCAGCGATTCCTAGCTGTTGACAAACCTTAAGCTTAGTTAAATACTGCACTCCAGGGTAAAAATAATCCAGGGATGGAGAGAAGGAAGAAAGACTTGTCCTCAAGCAGTCATCAGAAAGCACTCAATCATGCAACAATTCTGATTCTATCCCCATTCCAGACAAAGCAATTTGAACCTTTTGGCGCAGTTATGCTGCCCACAAACTGAAAATTCAAAGAATAATGTCCTGAAGTATACAATGTATCGAGGCGCGTGCAATGACATCATACACTGACGCTATTTCATTGTGCTGCTATGTATAGGTCTACATTATCGTGGCTGGATCTTCAAATGATCCCAGCACTTCCTTTTTCCTGTATCAAAAAAGTGATTTGTTTAAACTTCGTGATCTCAGTTTCAGGCTCATTTATTGTACACAAATGGCATGGTGCGAGCCACAGCTAAGAGCTCAGCCGCAGCCTATTCCCCAAAACCTAGCAAAAGACCACCAAGGAAGGGACATCTGCCAGAAACTGATTTGGACCACATTAGCAAGAGTCTGAACCAGTGATTATGCCGTGTGCAAACAGAAGGCAATCTGACTTCCAAAATACAACACAAATGGGACATGATGCGACATCCAAAGTAAATCTAAAATTGGTTAAGCGGTTTACCGAAGTCACTATTCAGGCAGCCTCAAGCTAAGAAGCAGGAGTTTGTCCAAAATATATGGATACTTCGCACTGCCCTCCTTGGCCACGGCAGAGTTAATAATAAATCTGCATTTGTCCCAGCAAGCAGTCATTTGTGCTCATCTCAGACAGGCAGATGGGTGGGTGGTTATTTCAACCCCTGTCTGCTGTTGGCTCTATTCTCCCAGTGGTTCAGAGCCCATTCGACAGGAGAGGGAACGCAAAAACATTTCAATAACAAAGCAATCAAAAAAGGCAGCTTTAGTCTTTTGTTCGTAGGCTAGCCAACTAAAAGATACGCATATGCTGAAAAAATGCCATCTAATTGAGCTGGAGTTGAGTCAGCATGACATAAAACCTATGACTGTGCCAGAAGATGAATTTGCATCGCATTCAGACGTGACCCTGTGTTACTCATGATGGATTGAAGCAGGGCATTTAAATCCTGCCCTACCCATGTTCTCCTTTAACTCACCCTCACCCCACCCCTTTCCTAAAGGAGTGGCTCCTAGTGGGCCAGGAGTGTACTGGGGCCCTGGCACCCTCCACAACACTGGTTCCCAAATCGCCTTTCTTCATGAATTGTGCCAGAACATTGTGCGTCAGGAAGCTATTCGACCATAAAGAGCACAAAAGCCAAGTTTGATAAAGTCACCGTCCCACATCCACCCATGTACGCTTTCCAGCAGGAGATCTTGCTTGGTAATCAGAAATGGGGTCCCAGCCAATTTTCCCCTCCCTCTTCTGGTGACACTAAGGCCAATTAGTGACCCCACTTGTCCCGTGGCTGATTTCAACAGATTCATAGATTGAACATGGAACACTGCTGGTCTGTAGGGCTTTTTATCCACACCACATGACGCACTTACTGAACCATGAGGGAACCCCTCATCTTAAGTTCTCGGTAACAAAATGATAGCTGATCCAGACCATTCGTTTTTTTTTCTCCCTTTCCCTTAGTTTCTTAAGTTACGATATGCTCGAGCTCCATCTGCCTAGTAGAAAGAATCGCACCTGGTGTGTGCCTTTGATGATTTGTTTCCTTTTTTCTCACCCATCCACACAACTGTGCAACCCTAACTCAAACTCACATCCAATACCAGAAAGTCATTGAGTTCCACGACGATCTCTGTCACAATTCACATGACATTTCAGCACCCTGTTCCCTTTCCTCTCAACCTTAATCTTCCTCACTTGCACGAACACACAGAACACTTTCCAAATGTCGGAGACAAACAGGGACTCTATAACGTTAACGCAACGCGGTGACTGGCACTTTGTGAGGCTTGCAAACTATTTTTCATTAACATCTGATGCTGTACACTAGTTAAATATGCATAAATAAGAAACAAAGCACAAATACTGGAAATTGGAATAGTCAGTTAACGAGTTGAACAATTCAAGTGGGACCGATCATCAGAGCAGCAACACCCCACCCACCCCGCCCCATCCGCCCGCAGAAGCGCTAATCTACCTTTCTCTTTCAAATATTGACTGACCTGGTGTGCATTTCCAATCTGTATTACTTATTAACAATATCTCAAGTATAACACTTGTTCACTTTTAAACATTATTGAGTCAAAATCCAAAAGTAGATAATGCCACAACATCTGGGCAGCTTATTATTCAACATAAAGGAGTTTATTAAAAAGCCACAATCATTAAATTGGCAAAGTGGGGATTGTCACATACAACCAATACAAGCAGCAGGGCAATCAATGGGTGTTCTTTTTCAGCTTCCTACAAACATTACAATATTGATTGCAAATAAGTGTTATTAATTAATGAGCAAACAACTGTATTTGGAGCGAACTAATCATAAAAAAAGGGAACATTTCAGGGTTTCATTATAAAAAACCTGTCAGTATCTGTATCTGGGACAGGCCTCACTACACAGCAGGGAAACAAATCACAGTGCGGCAATGAAAGGCCAACTGCTCTTGTATTCATTCCTGTGATATCGAGCAAAGCCGAAACTGACCAACTTCCTGATATTGAACCGTGAAACGTAACTATTAGGACTTCACTCAGATGCATTTTCGTTGACAGTGGTCGCGGAGACCGAGCAAAAAAATCTGACTTGTTATGTAAACTAAAATCAAATACTTAAAACATCTGTTTTATCCACAAACAAGTAAATTAACAGTAGGTTGTCAATAGGTTGCAACACTGAAACTGCATCGGTTGTACAAGACTGGCAATTAAACGCTTTCAAAAAAATAACCGAAACACACTATTGCTGCGAACAAGTTTATGATGTGAAAATTTGGCCGGGAACATGGTTTAAGTGACTAAGACAACAACTCTCCCCAAAATGTATTTTTTTTAAGCACTCAACAGAGAGACCGATTGTCCCAAGGGTTAGAACACAATTTGCAAAAAAAAAAGAAAATTAAGTTAATTGAACTGAAGTTAGTTCAGTCATTTCCTGACCTTGTTTTCCCATTTCCCCACCTCCCATCTCCCGCTTCGCATTTTTCCCTAATTCTCCTTCAAACGCAGTTTCTCCGTACAAAGCCCGTCAGCTCCCTCTTTGTCAGAAGCGCCCATCACTGTCCGGTTCCCATCATCTCTCCCCAGTTACCGGTCACAGTGTCTGCGGCCCCAGGCCTTCCACCCAATACATTGCCCTCCTCCATTCCCCAATATATTGCCAGTCCTCCATCCATTGACCCTCCCTCCCCATCTATTGCCCCTTCCTCCCCATCCAATGCCCCCTCCCTCACCCCCAACCCACTGCCCCCTCCCTCACCCCCAACCCATTGCCCCCCTCCCTCACCCCCAACCCCTCCTCACCCACTCCCTCACCCCAACCCCTCCTCACCCACTCCCTCACCCCAACCCCTCCTCACCCACTCCCTCACGCCCTACCCATTGCCCCCTCCCTCACCCTCAACCCACTGTCCCCTCCCTCACCCCCAACCCATTGTCCCCTCCTCACCCCCAACCCATTGTCTCCTCCCTCACCCTCAACCCACTGTCCCCTCCCTCACCCCCAACCCATTGTCCCCTCCTCACCCCCAACCCATTGTCCCCTCCTCACCCCCAACCCATTGTCCCCTCCATCACCCCCAACCCATTGTCCCCTCCCTCACCCCAACCCATTGTCCCCTCCCTCACCCCAACCCATTGTCCCCTCCCTCACCCCCAACCCATTGTTCCCCTCCCTCACCCCCAACCCATTGTTCCCTCCCTCACCCCCAACCCATTGTTCCCTCCATCACCCCCAACCCATTGTCCCCTCCATCACCCCCATCCATTGCCCCCCCACCCATTGCCCCATCCCTCACCCCAAACCATTGCCCCCTTCCTCACCCCCTCCCCTGCCTATGCCCCGTCCCTCACTCCTATCAATTGCCCCTTCCCTCTCCTCCTCCATTGCCCTTTTCCTCCATTGCCCCTTCCCTGCATTGCCTCCTCCCTCATCCCCCAATGCCCCTTCCCTCTCCCCACACCATTGCCCCTTCCCTCTCCCCACACCATTGCCCCTTCCCTCACCACGCCATTGCCCCTTCCCTCACCACGCCATTGCCCCTTCCCTCACCACGCCATTGCCCCTTCCCTCACCACGCCATTGCCCTCTCCCTCACTCCCCTCCATTGCCCTCTCCCTCAACCCCTCCCTCTCTGTTGCCCCTCCCCGCTCCATTTCCCCCCTCCTCTCCCCCACCATTGCCCCCTCCCTCCATTGCCCCTTCCTCACCCCCTCCATCACTCCCTTCCATTGCACCTTCCCTCAACCCCCCTCCATTGCCCCTTCCTTCGCCCCCACCATTGCCTCTGCCCTCGCCCCCTCCACTGCCCCCTCCCCTGCCCCCTCCCTCGCCCCCCCTTCACCGCCCCCTCCCTCGCCCCCCCTTCACCGCCCCCCCTCCACCGCCCCCTTCACCGCCCCCTCCCTCGCCCCCCCTTCACCGCCCCCTCCCTCGCCCCCCTTTCACCAACACCTCCCTCGCCCCCCCTCCACCGCCCCCTCCCTCGCCCCCACTCCACCGCCCCCTCCCTCGCCCCCCCTCCACCGCCCCCTCCCTCGCCCCCCCTCCACCGCCCCCTCCACCGCCCCCCCTCCCTCAGCCCCCCTCCACCGCCCCCCCTCCCTCACCCCCCCTCCACCGCCCCTTCCCTCACCCCCCCTCCACCACCCCTTCCCTCGCCCCCCTCCACTACCCCTTCCCTCGCGCCCCTCCACTGCCCCTTCCCTCGCCCCCCTCCACTCGCCCCCCTCCACTGCCCCTTCCCTCGCGCCCCTCCACTGCCCCTTCCTTCGCCCCCCTCCACTCGCCCCCCTCCACTGCCCCTTCCCTCGCCCCCCCTCCACTGCCCCTTCCCTCGCCCCCCCTCCACTGCCCCTTCCCTCGCCCCCCTCCACTGCCCCTTCCCTCGCCCCCCTCCACTGCCCCTTCCCTCGCCCCCCCTCCACTGCCCCTACCCTCGCCCCCCTCCACTGCCCCTACCCTCGCCCCCCCCCTCCACTGCCCCTTCCCTCGCCCCCCTCCACTGCCCCTTCCCTCGCCCCCGCTCCACTGCCCCTTCCCTCGCCCCCCCTCCACTGCCCCTTCCCTCGCCCCCCTCCACTGCCCCTTCCCTCGCCCCCCTCCATTGCCCCTTCCCTCGCCCCCCTCCATTGCCCCTTCCCTCGCCCCCCTCCATTGCCCCTTCCCTCGCCCCCCTCCATTGCCCCTTCCCTCGCCCCCCTCCATTGCCCCTTCCCTCGCCCCCCTCCATTGCCCCTTCCCTCGCCCCCCTCCATTGCCCCTTCCCTCGCCCCCCTCCATTGCCCCTTCCCTCGCCCCCCTCCATTGCCCCTTCCCTCGCCCCCCTCCATTGCCCCTTCCCTCGCCCCCCTCCATTGCCCCTTCCCTCGCCCCCCTCCATTGCCCCTTCCCTCGCCCCCCTCCATTGCCCCTTCCCTCGCCCCCCTCCATTGCCCCTTCCCTCGCCCCCCTCCATTGCCCCTTCCCTCGCCCCCCTCCATTGCCCCTTCACTCGCCCCCCTCCATTGCCCCTTCACCCGCCCCTCCATTGCCCCTTCCCTCGCCCCTCCATTGCCCCTTCCCTCACCACGCCATTGCCCTCTCACTCACTCCCCTCCATTGCCCTCTCCCTCAACCCCTCCCTCTCTGTTGCCCCTCCCCGCTCCATTTCCCCCCTCCTCTCCCCCACCATTGCCCCCTCCCTCCATTGCCCCTTCCTCACCCCCTCCATCACTCCCTTCCATTGCACCTTCCCTCAACCCCCCTCCATTGCCCCTTCCTTCGCCCCCACCATTGCCTCCGCCCTCGCCCCCTCCACTGCCCCCTCCCCTGCCCCCTCCCTCGCCCCCCCTTCACCGCCCCCTCCCTCGCCCCCCCTTCACCGCCCCCTCCCTCGCCCCCCCCTTCACCGCCCCCTCCCTCGCCCCCTCCCTCGCCCCCCCCTCCACCGCCCCCTTCACCGCCCCCTCCCTCGCCCAATCCCTCGCCCCCCCTCCACCGCCGCCTCCACCGCCCCCCCCCTCGCCCCCCCTCCACCGCTCCCTCCCTCGCCCCCCCCTCGCCCCCCCTCCACCGCCCCCTCCCTCGCCCCCCCCTCGCCCCCTCCACCGCCCCCTCCCTCACCCCCCCCTCCACCGCCCCCTCCCTCAACCCCCCTCCACCGCCCCTTCCCTCGCCCCCCTCCACTACCCCTTCCCTCGCGCCCCTCCACTGCCCCTTCCCTCGCCCCCCTCCACTGCCCCTTCCCTCGCCCCCCCTCCACTCGCCCCCCTCCACTGCCCCTTCCCTCGCGCCCCTCCACTGCCCCTTCCCTCGCCCCCCTCCACTGCCCCTTCCCTCGCCCCCCTCCACTGCCCCTACCCTCGCCCCCCTCCACTGCCCCTACCCTCGCCCCCCCCCACTGCCCCTTCCCTCGCCCCCCCCCCCACTGCCCCTTCCCTCGCCCCCCCCCCACTGCCCCTTCCCTCGCCCCCCCCTCCACTGCCCCTTCCCTCGCCCCCCCTCCATTGCCCCTTCACTCGCCCCCCTCCATTGCCCCTTCACCCGCCCCTCCATTGCCCCTTCCCTCGCCCCTCCATTGCCCCTTCCCTCACCACGCCATTGCCCTCTCACTCACTCCCCTCCATTGCCCTCTCCCTCAACCCCTCCCTCTCTGTTGCCCCTCCCCAGTCCATTTCCCCCCTCCTCTCCCCCACCATTGCCCCCTCCCTCCATTGCCCCTTCCTCACCCCCTCCATCACTCCCTTCCATTGCACCTTCCCTCAACCCCCCTCCATTGCCCCTTCCTTCGCCCCCACCATTGCCTCCGCCCTCGCCCCCTCCACTGCCCCCTCCCTCGCCCCCCCTTCACCGCCCCCTCCCTCGCCCCCCTTCACCGCCCCCTCCCTCGCCCCCTCCCTCGCCCCCCCCTCCACCGCCCCCTCCCTCGCCCCCCCTCCACCGCCCCCTCCCTCGCCCCCTCCACCGCCCCCCCCCTCGCCCCCCCTCCACCGCTCCCTCCCTCGCCCCCCCCCCCTCGCCCCCCCCCCTCCACTGCCCCTTCCCTCGCCCCCCCCCTCCACTGCCCCTTCCCTCGCCCCCCCCCTCCACTGCCCCTTCCCTCGCCCCCCCCCCTCCACTGCCCCTTCCCTCGCCCCCCCCCTCCACTGCCCCTTCCCTCGCCCCCCCCCCTCCACTGCCCCTTCCCTCGCCCCCCCCCCTCCACTGCCCCTTCCCTCGCCCCCCCCCTCCACTGCCCCTTCCCTCGCCCCCCCTCCACTGCCCCTTCCCTCGCCCCCCCTCCACTGCCCCTTCCCTCGCCCCCCCCTCCACTGCCCCTTCCCTCGCCCCCCCCCTCCACTGCCCCTTCCCTCGCCCCCCCCCTCCACTGCCCCTTCCCTCGCCCCCCCTCCACTGCCCCTTCCCTCGCCCCCCCTCCACTGCCCCTTCCCTCGCCCCCCCCCTCCACTGCCGCTTCCCTCGCCCCCCCCTCCTCTGCCCCTTCCCTCGCCCCCCCCTCCACTGCCCCTTCCCTCGCCCCCCCTCCACTGCCCCTTCCCTCGCCCCCCCCCTCCACTGCCCCTTCCCTCGCCCCCCCCTCCACTGCCCCTTCCCTCGCCCCCCCTCCACTGCCCCTTCCCTCGCCCCCCTCCACTGCCCCTTCCCTCGCCCCCCTCCACTGCCCCTTCCCTCGCCCCCCCTCCACTGCCCCTTCCCTCGCCCCCCTCCATTGCCCCTTCCCTCGCCCCCCTCCATTGCCCCTTCCCTCACCCCTCCATTGCCCCTTCACTCGCCCCTCCATTGCCCCTTCCCTCGCCCCTCCATTGCCCCTTCCCTCGCCCCTCCATTGCCCCTTCCCTCGCCCCCCTCCACTGCCCCTTCCCTCGCCCCCCTCCATTGCCCCTTCCCTCGCCCCCCTCCATTGCCCCTTCCCTCGCCCCCCTCCATTGCCCCTTCCCTCGCCCCCCTCCACTGCCCCTTCCCTCGCCCCCCTCCATTGCCCCTTCCCTCGCCCCCCTCCATTGCCCCTTCCCTCGCCCCCCTCCATTGCCCCTTCCCTCGCCCCCCTCCATTGCCCCTTCCCTCGCCCCCCTCCATTGCCCCTTCCCTCG
Organism: Squalus acanthias; assembly: GCA_030390025.1. NCBI lineage: Eukaryota > Metazoa > Chordata > Chondrichthyes > Squaliformes > Squalidae > Squalus > Squalus acanthias. The sequence goes on from CM059439.1 coordinate 82,816,889, forward strand.
CCCCCCTCCATTGCCCCTTCCCTCGCCCCCCTCCATTGCCCCTTCCCTCACTCCTTCCCTCACCGTACACTCGGATCCAGCCCTGTTGCTGACACACCGACTCCAGTAAAATCCGTTCCACCGGGTCGAGCGCGGTCTCCTCCATCCCCGGAGCCGGGAGCAGCTCCAGCCGCTCCGCCCCGTCCAGCGGCTCCATGCCGGCACCAACTCCCGCGACCCGACTCCAAGTAACTCACTCCAGCCCGGTACCCGCACCCGGGGCCGCCGCCACCGCCGCTGTTTCAGTCAAGCGCTGATAGGCAGGAGGGAGACACACCGGGGGGAATAAAATCAACGGGATCAGCCCTGGATCGCGAACCGCCAGCGGCCCCGGCGCGACTGCACACTGCCAGCCATGGCAACAGGCTCCCTAATCACAGGCCGAGCTATCGCACCTAGCGACAGCCCCCGCAATCACACCCCGAGACATCGCTCCACAGCCCCTCCAATCACACCCCGAGACATCGCTCCACAGCCCCTCCAATCACACCCCGAGACATCGCTCCACAGCCCCTCCAATCACATCCCGAGCCATCGCTCCACAGCCCCTCCAATCACATCCCGAGCCATCGCTCCACAGCCCCTCCAATCACATCCCGAGCCATCGCTCCACAGCCCCTCCAATCACATCCCGAGCCATCGCTCCACAGCCCCTCCAATCACATCCCGAGCCATCGCTCCACAGCCCCTCCAATCACACCCCGAGACATCGCTCCACAGCCCCTCCAATCACATCCCGAGCCATCGCTCCACAGCCCCTCCAATCACATCCCGAGCCATCGCTCCACAGCCCCTCCAATCACATCCCGAGCCATCGCTCCACAGCCCCTCCAATCACACCCCGAGACATCGCTCCACAGCCCCTCCAATCACATCCCGAGCCATCGCTCCACAGCCCCTCCAATCACATCCCGAGCCATCGCTCCACAGCCCCTCCAATCACATCCCGAGCCATCGCTCCACAGCCCCTCCAATCACATCCCGAGCCATCGCTCCACAGCCCCTCCAATCACATCCCGAGCCATCGCTCCACAGCCCCTCCAATCACATCCCGAGCCATCGCTCCACAGCCCCTCCAATCACACCCCGAGACATCGCTCCACAGCCCCTCCAAACACATCCCGAGCCATCGCTCCACAGCCCCTCCAATCACATCCCGAGCAATCGCTCCACAGCCCCTCCAATCACATCCCGAGCCATCGCTCCACAGCCCCTCCAATCACATCCCGAGCCATCGCTCCACAGCCCCTCCAATCACATCCCGAGCAATCGCTCCACAGCCCCTCCAATCACATCCCGAGCCATCGCTCCACAGCCCCTCCAATCACATCCCGAGCCATCGCTCCACAGCCCCTCCAATCACACCCGGAGACATCTCTCCACAGCCCCTCCAATCACACCCCGAGCCATCGCTCCACAGCCCCTCCAATCACATCCCGAGCCATCGCTCCACAGCCCCTCCAATCACACCCCGAGACATCTCTCCACAGCCCCATAAACAACAACAACAACTTGTATTTATATAGCGCCTTTAACGTAGTAAACCTCCCAAGGCCTCAGCTCACTCTTCCAAAATGAATCTATCTTCTTCTTAGGCAGTCCCTCGGAGCCGAGGACGACTTGCTTTCACACTAAAAATGAGTTCTCAGGTGACTGATGAGTCCAATGCGGGACCTACAGTCTCTATCACAGGTGGGGCAGACGGTGGGTGGGGTGCTTGGGTTGACGTGCGCTCCTTCCGCTTGGCTTCCACTTGCTCCCGGCGAAGAGACTCGTGGTGTTCGGCGCCTTCCCGGTTGCTTCTCCTCCACTTTGTGCGGTCTTGGGCCAGGGATTCCCAGGTGTCGGTGGGGATGTTGCACTTTATCAAGGAGGCTTTGAGGGTGTCCTTGAAGCGTTTCCTCTGCCCACCTGGGGCTCTCTTGCCGTGTCGGAGCTCCGAGTAGAGCGCTTGTTTTGGGAGTCTCATATCGGGCATGCGGACGATGTGGCCCGTCCATTGGAGCTGATCGAGCGTGGTCAAAGCTTCGATGCTGGGGATGTTGGCCTGAGCAAGAACACTGACGTTGGTGCACCTATCCTGCCAATGGATTTGCAGGATCTTGCGGAGGCAGCGTTGGTGGTACCTCTCCAGTGCTTTGAGGTGCCTGCTGTACATGGTCCATGTCTCTGAAGTGTACAAGAGAGCGGGTATCACTACTGCTCTGTAGACCATGAGCTTAGTGCCGGGTTTGAGGTCCTGGTCTTCAAACACGCTCTTCCTCAAGCGACCGAAGGCTGCACTGGCACACTGAAGGCGGTGTTGGACTTTGTCATCGACGTCTGCCCTTGTTGACAGTAGGCTCCCAAGGTATGGAAAGTGGTCCACGTTTCCCAAGGCCTTGTCGTGGATTTTGATAATCGGGGAATAGTACAGTGTGGCGGGGGCAGGTTGGTGGAGGACCTTTGTCTTATGGATGTTTAGTGTAAGGCCTATGCTCTCGTACGCCTTGGTGAAGGTGTTGACGATGGTTTGGAGTTCGACCTCCGAGTGAGCTCAGACGCAAGCGTCGTCTGCATACTGTAATTCGACGACAGAGGATGGGACAACATTGGATCTGGACTGGAGGCAACGGAGGTTGAACAGGTTCCCGTTTGTTCTGTAAATTAGCTCCACTCCAGCGGAGATGGAGCATTGCAGCAAGGAAGATCGAGAAGAGCGTTGGTGCGATGACACAGCCTTGCTTGACCCCGGTCCGTATGTGAATTGGGTCTGTGGTGGAACCGTTGGTCAGGATCACGGCTTGCATGTCGTTGTGAAGCAGGCTGAGGATGGTGACATACTTTTGAGGGCAGCCGAATTTGAGGAGGACACTCCATAATCCCTCCCTCCCTCCAATCACACCCCGAGCCATCGCTCCACAGCCCCTCCAATCACATCCCGAGCCATCGCTCCACAGCCCCTCCAATCACATCCCGAGCCATCGCTCCACAGCCCCTCCAATCACACCCCGAGCCATCGCTCCACAGCCCCTCCAATCACACCCCGAGCCATCGCTCCACAGCCCCTCCAATCACACCCCGAGCCATCGCTCCACAGCCCCTCCAATCACATCCCGAGCCATCGCTCCACAGCCCCTACAAACAACAACAACAACAACTTGTATTTATATAGCGCCTTTAACATAGTAAACCTCCCAAGGCGCATCACAGGAGTATTAAATGACAAAAAATTTGACACCGAGTCACATAAGGAGAAATTAGGGCAGGTGACCACAAGCTTGGTCAAAGTGATAGGTTTTAAGGAGCGTCTTAGAGGAGGAAAGAGAGGTAGTGAGGTGGAGAGGTTTAGGCAGGGAATTCCAGAGCTTAGGGCCTAGGCAACAGAAGGCATGGCCACCAATGGTTGAGCGATTATAATCAGGGATGATCAGGAGCGCAGAATTAGAGGAGCGCAGATATCTCGGGGTGGGGGGGCGGGTGTTGTGGGGCTGGAGGAGATTACAGAGATAGGGAGGGGTGAGGCCATGGAGGGATTTGAAAACAAGGATGAGAATTTTGAAATCGAGGCGTTGCTTAACCGGGAGCCAGTGTAGGTCAGCGAGCACAGGGGTGATGGGCGAACAGGACTTGGTGCGAGTTAGGACACGGGCAGCGAGTTTTGGATGACCTCAAGTTTACGTCGGGTTGAATGTGGGAGGCCAGCCAGGAGTACGTTGGAATAGTCAAGTCTAGAGGGAACAAAGGCATGGATGAGGGTTTCAGTGGAGGATGAGTTGAGGCAGGGGCGGAGACGGGCGATGTTACGGAGGTGGAAATATATGGTCTTTGTTATGCTGCGGATATGTGGTCAGAAGTTCATTTCAGGGTCAAATATGACACCAAGGTTGCGAACAGTGTGGTTCAGCCTCAGACAGATGTTGGGGAGAGAGATGGAGTCAGTGGCTCGGGAACGGAGTTTGTGGCGGGGGCCGAAAACAATGGCTTCGGTCTTCCCAATTTTTCATTGGAGAAAATTTCTGCTCATCCAGAATTGGACGTCGGACAAACAGTCTGACAATTTAGAGACTGTGGAGGGGCCGAGAGAAGTGGTCATGAGGTAGAGCCCGAGACATCGCTCCACAGCCCCTCCAATCACACCCAGAGACATCGCTCCACAGTAGGGTTGCCAACTCTGGTTGGACGTATTCCCGGAGGTTGAATTAAATGGCCTCCCGCCTCCACACTCCTGCCATTGGTCATCCAACATGCCCATTCTTGCGGCGCACCACTTTTCCTGCAATCACACCCGGAGTCATCGGTCCACACACAGCCGTCCACTCACACCCAGAGTCATCTGTCCAAATACAGCCGTCCACTCACACCCAGAGTCATCGGTCCAAATACAGCCGTCCACTCACACCCAGAGTCATCTGTCCAAATACAGCCGTCCACTCACACCCAGAGTCATCGGTCCAAATACAGCCGTCCACACACACCCAGAGTCATCGGTCCACACACAGCCGTCCACTCACACCCCAATATGTTATTAGACCTCAATATGGTTTGCCCCCTTTCAGTTTCAGACAATAAGAACATAAGAAAAAGCAAAGTGAATCAATAGGCCATTGGGGGCATTGTTTGTCCCACATTTGAACACAGTTCCAGATTCCTTTCTGCCGTAGATACCTCCTTGGGTTCAGTGGTGTTGGTTGCTCCCAGAAGCGGTCAGAGCAGCTTACTTTTGAAGGAGTTGACTCGCACTACCCTGCATTTACTTCTATGATTGTGCAAAGTGGTTTCTAACAATAATGATCTCCTTGTTGACCAGAACCAGGTAACTGTGTTTATGCAAGTGTGCTGCTTCAATCTCTCCGAAGGTGAATTAAGCAAACACTTGGTGGGACGAAGCTCGGTATTGAACTGATAAGCTACTTTATATCACGGCAAGGTAAACTTACAGAATGGCTGTTGAGATTGGACTCACTTCATTAAATCAGCACAACTTATCTTTGTGTAATAATACAAAATAAAGAATATGCCACGCGTCCCCACATCAGTGAGCCATCTGATTTCACTTAACCAAGATAATTTCTGACTATTCTCTCCTGCACTCCAACTTCTGTTGCCTGACTGCCTTGCAGCATTCTATTTCTAAAACTTCTGCTTAATTGCTCGTGTCTGTGTTTTTCATCTATCACTGTTCACAGCCAGGAAGAGGAGGCCAATTTGCGAACAGCAAGATCCCACAAAAAACAATGAGAAAATGACCAGATTATCTGTTTCTTATAAATATTGGCCAGGATACCGGGGAGAACTCCCCTACTCTTCTTTGAAATAGTGCCAGGTTCTGAAGTGACTGACTAATGCCTTCCAGTGAGGAGCCTTGGGGACTGAGGTGGCACATTCTTGTCTTTGGTTGCGAGGCATTTCCCCAACCAAAGACAAGGAAGTTACCACCTGAGGGCTATCAAATGGAGTGCAATCCAGGCGTGAGAAAGAATTCCTCAGTCAGGGGGAAGAACAGGCGCAGCAACCAAGCACGATTGATCACACGAGGCTCTGGTGGTTTCACTACATATGTGCCTGTAAGTGAAGGAATGAATAGGTGCAGGGGAAGGGTGTGTAAAGATTATTGTGGCAGCACTCTCGCCTCTTCAGTCAGAATTACATCGAATCTACAGCACAGAAACAGGCCATTCGGCCCAACTGGTCCATGCTGGCGCTTCTGTTCCACACGACCCACCTCCCACCGTTCTTCATCTCACCCTATCAACATATCCTTCTATTCCTTTCTCCCTCATGTGTTTATCTAACTTCCCCTTAAATGCATCTGTACTATTTGCCTCAACCACTCCGTGTGGTAGCGAGTTCCACATTCTAACCACTCTCTGAGTAAAGAAGTTTTTCCTCAATTCCTTATTGGATTTATTAGTGACTATCTTATGTTGATGGCCCCGGTAGGACCACAGCAGCGAAGCAGTGGTGAGCCAGTCCAAAACACCCTCCTTCTTAGCCTGCAACCCCCTCAGGCAAAATGTCACGCAACCCAAGTGTGAAGTGTCAATACACCAAGCTCCACACCAACCCGATGTATAAATCACAGAATCACAGAATAGTTACAGCACAGAATGCGGCCATTTGGCCCGTCGAGCCCGTGCCGGCTCTCTGTAAGAGCACTTCATCTAGTCCCACTCCCCCGCCCTTTCCTCGTACCCCATCAAATTTCTTTCCTTCAGGTACTTATCCAATTCCCTTTTGAAAGCCACGATTGAATCTGCCTCCATCACACTTTCAGGCAGTGCATTCCAGCTCCTAACCACTCACTGCGTAAAAAAGTTTTTCCTCATGTCGCCTTTGGTTCTTTTGCCTTAAGTCTGTGTCCTCTGGTTCTCGACCCTTCCACCAATGGGAACAGTTTCTCTCTATCTACTCTGTCTAGACCCCTTATGATTTTGAACACCTCTATCAACTCTCCTCACAACCTTCTCTGTTCTAAGGAGAACAACCCCAGCTTCTCCAGTCTATCCATGTAACTGAAGTCCCTCATCCCTGGAATCATTCTCGTAAATCTTTTCTGCACTCTCTCTAAGGCCTTCCGAAAGTGCGGTGCCCAGAATTGGACACAATACTCCAGTTGAGGCCGGACCAGTGTTTTATAAAGGTTCATCATAAATTCCTTGCTTTTGTATTCTATGCCTCTATTTATGAAGCCCAGGATCCTGTATACTTTTTTAACCGCGTTCTCCACCTGTCCTGCCACCTTCAACGATTTGTGCACATATACCCCCAGGTCTCTCTGTTCCTGCACCCGCTTTAGAATTGTACCCTTTAGTTTATAATGGGCCAAAATGTATCACTTTGCACTTTTCTGCATTAAATTTCACTGCCACGTGTCCGCCCATTTCACCAGCCTGTCTATGTCCTTTTGAAGTCTATCACTCTCCACCTCACTGTTCACTATACTTCCAAGTTTTGTGTCATCTACAAATTTTGAAATTGTGCCCTGTACACCCGAGTCCATAAAAGCATGTAACAGTCTAAAATAGTGGACAACTCTCGTGATCTAGGACAATCTGACCTCAAATAGACCGAGGCCAGTGTCAAAGAAAGAACTTGCATTTATTTCGTGCCTTTCACGACCTCAGGACGTCCCAAAGCGCTTTGCAGCCAATTAATTTCTTCTTTTTTGAAGAACGGCGAGGAAATTCATCCCCACGAGCTTTATCACTGAGCTCAGAAACCTCCCAAAGCACTTCACAGGCAATGAATCACTTGGAGGTGCAGTAATGTAGGAAATGCATCCTCCAGTTTGAGCACAGCACAATCTCACAAACAGCAAATAAGACAAATGAACAGGTAATCTGTTTTTAATGATGTTGGTTGAGGAATAAACATTGACCAGGACACCGGGGGGTAACTCCCCTGCTCTTCTTCGAAATAGTGCCATGGGATCTTTTACATCCATCCGAGGGGGCAGACGGGGTCTCGGCTTAACGTCTCATCCAAAAGACGGCACCTCCGACAGTGCAGCACTGCCTCTGTATTGCAGGTTGTGGGTTCAATACTGAGGGAGTGCTGCACTGTCATAGGTGCCATTTTTCAGATGAAACATGAAACCAGGGCCCCGTCTGCTCTCTCAGGTGGACATAAAAGATCCCACGGCACCATTTCGAAGAGCAGGGGAGTTCTTCATGTATCCCAGACAATATTTATCCCTCAACCAACATCACTAAAACAGATTATCTGGTCATTATCACATCAATCTTCTACCAGCATGTAAACAGTAAGTGGGTAGTAAGAGGCGGAGTGGGGCCTATTAGGGACAAAGGTGGTGATATATGCTTAGAGGCGCAGGGCAAGGCTAAGAATACTCAATGAGTACTTTGTATCGGGGTTTACTAAGGCAGTGGATGCTGACAAAATATCGATAGAAGTGGAAAAGGTAGAAGCAATGGAAGGGGTGAAAATTGATAGACAGGGTGTACTAGAAAGGCTGGGTATGCTTAGTGTGGACAAGTCGCCTGGTCCAGATGGCTTGTATCCCAGGTTGCTAAGGGAATTGGGGGAGGAGATAGCGGAAGAGCTTGCCATAATTTTCCACTCTTCCCTAGATGCGGGGGAGGTGTCTTAGGATTGGAAAGTGGCAAATGTGACACCATTGTTCAAGAAAGTGTGCAAGGACAATCCTAGTAACTACAGGCCGGTCAGTTTAACATCAGTGGTGGATAAAGTTTTACAAAAAATAATCAAGGATTTTCGGAAGGCGTTTGACAAAGTACCACACAGAAGGCTGGTTAACAAAGTTGAGGCTCATGGAATAGGTGGGTCAGTGGCAGCTTGGATAAGGAATTGGCTTAAGGACAGAAAACAGTGAGTTGTGGTAAATGGCTGTTTTTCAGACAGGAGGATGGTAGACAGTGGTGTTCCCCAAGGGTCAGTGCTGGGGCCACTGCTTTTTTTGATATATATAAATGACCTGGATATTGGAATACAGAGTAGAATTTCTAAATTTGCCAATGATGCCAAACTTGGGGGTGTGGCAAACAGTGAGGATGATACCAATCGACTGCAACAGGACATAGAAAGGCTAGCAGAATGGGCAGACAAGTGACAGATGGAATTTAATACAGAGAAGTATGAGGTGATGCATTTTGGCAGAAGGAACAGGGAGAGACAATATACACTTAATGGCATAGTTTTAAAGAGTGTGCAGGGACAGAGGGACCTGGGAGTTAATGTGCATAGGTCCCTGAAGGTGGCAGGACATATTGAGAGAGTGGTTAACAAAGCATATGGGATCTTGGGCTTCATAGATAGAGGTATTGAGTACAAAAGTAGAGAAGTTATGCTGAACCTTTATAAAGCGCTGGTTAGGCCACAGCTGGAGTATTGCATCCAGCTCTGGTCACCACACTTTAGGAAGGATGTGAAGGCCCTTGAGAGGATGCAGAGGAGATTTACCAGAATGGTTCTGGGGATGGGGGATCTTAGCTACAAGGACAGGTTGGAGAAGCTGGATTTGTTTTCATTAGAGCAAAGGAGGTTGAGGGGTGATTTGATAGAGGTGTACAAGATTATGAAGGGTTTGGATAGGTTAGATGGGGAAAGGCTGTTCCCACGAGTTAATGGTACAAGGACTAGGGGACACAGATTTAAGGTTTTGGGCAAGAGATACAGGGGGGACGTGAGGAAAAACTTTTTTACACAGCGAGTGGTGAGGACCTGGAACTCGCTGCCGACAGAAGTGGTGGAAGCGGACACACTCAATATTTTCAAGGGGAGACTGGATAGGCACTTGAGGGAAATAAACTTGCAGGGCTACGGGGATAGAGCGGGGGAATGGGACTGACTGGATTGCTCTACAGAGAGCTGGCACGGACTTGATGGGCCGAATGGCCTTCTTCTGTGCCGTTATGACTCTGTGACATTGCTGTTTGTGGGACCTTGCTGTGCGCAAATTGGCGGCCGCGTTTCATACATTACAACAGTGACTACACTTCAAAAGTACTTAATTGGCTGTAGAGCGCTTTGGGACGTCCTGAGGTTGTGAAAGGCGCTGTATAAATGCAAGTCTTTCTTTATGTCCTGCACTTCTCTGGTAAGTTATGAATGATTTTCAAGGCAGTGAGGGCAAGGTGGCTGGAAAGATGCTTATTGCTTCAATGGAGTGTGAAAGGGGTTGGGGTGTAAAACCAGCGCTGCACCCGATATCGTCAGTTTCCCAACGGGCGGGTTCAGTTAAAATTGCCCTAAACGTCAGCCTCGCTTCTTAAGGCCGCAGTAGCCTCTTTAATGCTGCAACAGCACCAGATTCACCTTCTCCCTCCTCCTCAGGTTGAGCTCCACAGAGATGGAACAAATAGCCATGCTTGCCAACCATACCGAAATGAAGTTGGCTGAAGAGAATTGAACGGGGTCACAGCGGGAGGGGGGAGGGTGCAGTTCTGGCGCATGTGCAGCTCTAAACACACCGAGGAGGAAAATCTAGCCATTGGGGATTGAAATTGTTTCCTTCCTCTTTCCGCTCTCACCCTCCCGCCCCTTCCCCCAGTGCGGACCCAGGGCTAGTGCTGGGGGGGGGGGCGATTCTTTCTCTCTGAACGAGACAACACTTTCTGCCAGATGTTTTTTCTTCAACACACACTAAGTTGTTGGCAGTCGTCTTCCCGACTGAGCCAAACATTAAGACCTTGAAATACTTTGGAAATGGATATTTTGTGGTCACCTCTCAACTGTCAGGCATTTCCGTTCAGATTATTTTCCCCATTTACCATCTTGCATCTCCATCAGCATCGCCACCATTCTGGGCTGGCGCCACCAAGGTACCGAGCGTTCTTTTAAAAAATAAGGTCCGATAAACTGATCCTGATCGCATTTTGATGTTTTGAAACACAAAAGTGACAGCATTCATCAAGAAAAGGTGTCTGGCGAACCTTTTCTCATCCGTTGAGAAGGTCGCAAGACAATTGTGTGAAACAAATTTGCAACATGGGTTGGCATGACACGATGCGATGTGACAAACAAAATGGCCAACAGCTCTCAGGCTCCTTTCACTCTCTCACCAAGAAAGAAAAATAGGTTTAGAAAACACTTGTGATGAAGACAGGGCAAGATTTCTCCCTTTGACATATTCTTATATGCTCTTTAGCTTATCAGCCTGAGCTTTTTCCTCATTCTTTTTCCTTTTTACACGTTATTTTTCTGCCCTCGATTCCGTGTTGCGCCTCCTGGCAACGGGGGATGGGCCAGTGATCTACTTCAAGGACTCTGCTGCTGCCATTCCATCAACCATTGCCAGGAAATGTGCGTTGCTCAGTTCTGGGCACCACACTTTCGGAAGGATGTCAAGGCCTCAGAGAGGGTGCAGAGGAGATTTACTGGAATGGTACCAGGGATGAAATACTTCAGTTACGTGGAGAGACTGGAGAAACTGGGGTTGTTCGCCTTAGAGCAGAGAAGGTTAAGAGAAGATTTGATGGAGGTGGTCAAAATCATGAATGGCTTTGATAGAATAAATAAGGAGAAGCTGTTTCCAGTGGCAGTCGGATGGGTAACAAGAGGACATTGATCGATGGGAATTAGCAAAAGAACCAGAGGAGCGATGAGGAGAATTTTTTTTACGCAGCGAGTTGTTATGATCAGGGATGCACTGCCTGATAGGTGGAAGCAGATTCAATAGTAACTTTCAAAAGTGAATTGAATTTTAAGTTTCAAGTTTAAATACTTGAAGGGGAAAAATTTGCAGGGCTATGGGGAAAGAGCAGGGAAGTGGGACTAATTGGATAGCTCTTTCAAAGAGCCAGAACAGGCACGATGGGCCGAATGGCCTCCTGTGCTGTATCATTCTATGATTCTATGTGAGATCTGTGTCCACTCACGCACGTCCTACCACTTGACGGCATATTGCATGAGTTCTCTGTACCACCTCTCCTTTCCATTCGATTTGTCCCTATTTTTGTCTCTTTTCTGGTTGATATCAAAGGGAAGCTTTTCTCTCTGACGAGTTCGACAGTAAAAATGTTCAGAGCATGAGATGTACTAAGATCCCAAAGAACTCCTCCTTTGTCAAATAATGGAGCAGGACTTGGACACGAACCAAATCATTTGGCAAATATTTCTGCTGCGACTTTAACCAATCTACTGTAAGAGAGATCGAGTAAGTAAAAACAAAAAGCTGGGCAAAGAAAAAGGGAAATGGGCCAAATGACCTCATGTTAACCAAACAAAGCAAAAAAAAAGTGGAAGAGATTTTATCTTTTTTATAAAAGGTTGGTGAAATACCAGCTGCTGTAGACATGGTCTATGTGGTATCCTGGACTAGTTTTGATCACCTAGGGGAGGGAATGGAGAGAAATTTTCCAATTTTTTCCCCTTAATTGGCCTTAGGTTTTATTAACTTTATTTTACCTCTCCAGGAGATAAAGTGGTTGGTAGGGTGTCTAATCACGATGCTTCACACATCACCGCTGTGTGGGGCAGGTGGTCTTTTCCTGCCCATCATTTTCATGTGTTCACATGTCAAAGAAGGAAGTTGTGACTCCCTAGTAGGTTCCTTTATTTAAAATAACAACGTTCCCAATGCTCTGTGGGAATAGTTCTCGTTTTACCAAGATTATACTTGGGCCATTCTTCTGCTCTGCTCCGTTTGGATCTTGGCTAACATCTCCGCTGCCTTCACGCCATCTGTGGAGTGCATATCATTAATCAAGATGTGGGCTGGAAGGCAAACAAGAGCAAATCTCTGTGTTAAAATGGTGATTAATAAGTCCGGAGCGAATCAAAAAAATAAATAAAACAAAACATGTTTTGCAGGGTCGAACACTCCGTGGAACACAATGGTTCTTGTGCTGGGAACACCGGAGAGCCATCTGTGGAAAGCACTTGGCCAGCAGTGAAATATGGAGGTGAAAAGGTCAGTCGGAATTCTGGAATGTTACTCAATCAAATTTGGGTGTCAGAGAAGTTTTTTTTTAGAACTTTCCCTCAGCATATTAAATGGGAGCAGTGGAATCCATAAAAGCCAAGGATTGCACTGCTCCCGACCTGCACTGCCTTGGCCATAGCGTTAAAGAGTATTGGCAAACGCTAAGTGCATTGTTTAGTTGGTTTCCTTTCATTGGAAGAAAGCTCTTTCACAGGGAGTCGCAGCGTTGAAGCAAGTGGGTCTCCCACACGCTGAGGAACAGAGTGAGTGGCAGGACAGGTGCCCACGATTCTCCACACAGTGTTCCCGATTTCATTCACAGGTTTGAGGAGAGGTGCCACCCGGAGATCAGGTGTTGCCTTGTGGAGGGAGGGAGGGAGGGAGGGAATGCCATCTTGAGCTACTCTTCGTGAGACTCCTTGTCAGAACCGGATTAAGAATTCTTGGGGCCCTGGGCACATGTGGCTAATTGGGAATCCAGACGTGGCTGATTGCATTTCTGATCAGTAAATAAAAATGAGTCATAGACACCGTTATTGGGCATGTGATCTCAATACTCATTCTCAAGGTTTATGAGTGTGAACTTTAACCCTTTTGTGCATTTGTTGCTAAGATGAAAAGCAGAATGTGTGTTTTTTCTTGATTGTTGTGAGCGCTTTACTTCCTTGGTTCCTGAATGGTGGTAGCTGTTTAAGTAAATATACCCATGTGAAGTACATTTACCTGTACTGTGTGGTTGGATGTAAGGCGTTTTCTACAAAAATTAGTGCATGTGGCTAAAACGGTGTCACACGAGCCACATCTGTGGACAATCGACGATTTCTATTGGACAGGCATGATCGTTCTTCCTACAAAAATGTATCACTTCGCACTTTTCTGCGTTAAATTTCATCTGCCACGTGTCCACCCATTCCACCAGCCTATCTATGTCCTCTTGAAGTCTATCACTACCCTCCTCACTGTTCATTATACTTCCAAGTTTTGTGACGTCTGCAAATTTTGAAATTGTGCCCTGTACACCCACGTCCAAGTCATTAATATATATCAAGAAAAGCAGTGGTCCGAGTACCAACCCCTGGGGAACACCACTGTATGCCTTCCTCCAGTCCAAAAAACAACCGTTCACCACTACTCTCTGTTTCTTGTCACTTGGCCAATTTCATATCCATGCTGCCACTGTCCCTTTTATTCCATGGGCTTCAATTTTGCTGGCAAGCCTATTATGTGGCACTTTATCAAACGCCTTTTGGAAGACCATGTACACCACATCAACGCATTGCCCTCATCAACCCCCTCTTTTACCTCATCAAAAAACTCAATCAAGTTAGTTAAACACAATTTACCTTTAACAAATTTGTGCTGGCTTTCCTTAATTAATCCACACTTGTCCAAGTGTTTGTTAATTTTGTCCTTATCGTTTCTAAAAGCTTTCCCACTACCGAGGTTAAACTGACTGGCCTATAGTTGCTGGGTTTATCCTTACACCCTTTCTTGAACAAGGGTGTAACATTTGCAATTCTCCAGTCCTCTGGCACCACTCCTGTATCTAAGGAGGAATATGGCCAGTACCTCTGCGATTTCCACCTTAACTTCCCTCAGCATCCTAGGATGCATCCCATCCGGTCCTGGTGACTTATCTACTTTAAGCTCAGACAGCCTTTCTAGGACCTCCTCTTTATCAATTTTTATCCCATCAGTATCTCCACTACCTTCTCTTTCACTATGACTTTGGCAGCATCTTCTTCCTTGGTGAAGACAGATGCAAAGTACTCATTTCGTACTTCAGCCATACCCCCTGCCTCCATGCGTAGGTCTCCTTTTCGGTCCCTAATCAGCTCCACCCCTCCTCTTACTACCTGTTTACTATTTATATGCCTATAGAAGACTTTTTAATTCTCTTTTATGTTAGCTGCCAATCTATTCTCATACTCTCTCTTTGCCCCTCTTAATTTCTTTTTCACTTCCCCTCTGAACTTTCTATATTCAGCCTGATTCTCACTTGTATTCTCAACCTGACCTCTGTCATACGCACTCTTTTTCTGCTTCATCTTACTCTCTAACTCTTTCGTCATCCAGGGAGCTCTGACTTTGTGGGAATGTACCTCGACTGTACCCGAACCATCTCCTCTTTAAAGGCAGCCCATTGTTCGATTACAGTTTTGCCTGCCAATCTTTGATTCCAATTTACCTGGGCCAGATCCGTTCTCAACCCACTGAAATTGGCCTTCCTACAATTAAGTATTTTTACTCTAGATTGCTCCCTGTCCTTTTCCATAGCTAATCTAAACCTTATGATACTATGATCACTGTTCCCTAAATATTCTCCGACTGACACTTGCTCCACTTGACCCACCTCAATCCCCAGAACCAGATCCAGCAATGCCTCCTTCCTCATTGGGCTGGAAATGTACTGATCAAGAAAGTTCTCCTGAACACACTTCAGAAATTCCTACCCCTCTCTGCCCATTACACTATTACTATCCCAGTCTATCTTTGGATAGTTGAAGTCCACCATTATCACGACTCTATAGATCTTGCACCTCTCTGTAATTTCCCTGCAAATTTGCTCCTCTATATCCTTCCCACTAGTTGGTAGCCTATAGAATACACCTAGTAGTGCAATGACACCTCTATTGTTTCTTAACTCTAACCAAATAGATTCTGTCCTTGACTCCTCCAGGATATCCTCTCCCTCCAGCACTGTAACATTCTCCTTAACCAATACTGCCACCCCACCTCCTTTCTTTCATTCCCTATCTTTCCTGAACACCTTATGTCCAGGAATATTTAAAACCCAATCCTGCCCTTTTTTGAGCCAGGTCTCCGTTATCGCCACGACATCATATTCCCATGTGGCTATTTGCGCCTGCAGCTCACCAACCTCATTTACCACACTTCCTGCATTTACACTCATGCACTGTAAACCTCTTTTAGACCTTCTTGTAATCTCTCTTAGTCTGACCCCACCTAATACCTTAGTGTTTCTTACTTTAGTGCTATCTGTCTCTCCCAATCGTTTGTGCACTTTGTTTCTGCTTTCTAATGGTACATCCTGGTGCCCATCCCCCTGCCAAATTAGTTTAAACCCTCCCCAACAGCTCTAGCAACCGCCCCCGCGAGGATATTGGTCCCGGCTCTGTTGAGGTGCAACCCGTCCGGCCTGTACAGGTCCCACCTCCCCCGGAACCGGTCCCAATGTCCCAGGCATCTAAAGCCCTCCCTCCTGCACCATCTCTCCAACCACGCATTCATCTGCTCGATCCTCCTATTTCTATACTCATTAGCTCGTGGCACCGCGAGTCATCTGGAGATTACTACCTTTGAGATCCTGCTTTTTAATCTCTTTCCTAGCTCCCTAAAACCTGCCTGCAGGACCTCATCCCTCTTTCTACCTATATCGTTGATACCGATATGGACAACGACCTCTGGCTGTTCACCCTCAGTTGCATGTACAGGTGTCTGATAGAAATTGCCTGCGATTTTTATGAGGTGTGTAACCACATTTGAAAAGATACAAACACACAAATAAGATGAAATTGTACGACTTACCTTTGTGAGCTGCAAGTATCAGCATTTATTTATCGTGTGATGACTCTGCCTCGCCCCCTGCTGACAGTATGTATAAGTGCGAGAATATTTTGACTCCGCAGGGTCGGAAGCAGTTTGTTTTCTGTGTTATGCTGAGTTTTATTGGGGTGGGGGGCCCTCCCCTATTTGGCCTGTCGTCCGCCCCCTGCCCCTTGTGTCCAGCTGTGCAGCAGCAGTCAGGTATGTTCAGAGGCTGACTGCACCTCCACGCTCTGGGGCTGAGAATGTTCCCCACCAGCAAGCCGAGCAGTCAATACCTTGAAACGTAAAATAAATAAACAACCCATAAAGGGAGCCTTTGTTGTGCTGGTGCCGTGGGTGTTGATACTGTCCCTGCCTCTTTATTCTGGAGAAGGCTTTGGGCGTCCGCAGTGAAACGTCCGAAATGAAAACTTTTATTCTCAAAGGAACAAAGCAACACATTGTATTCTGTGCAGAGTTGGATCCTGTCCCACTGGGGTGTGCGGCAACAAAAGGGATAAGGAGGAACTGGAATGCACAAGATATGAGTGCACGCTCACACCACACACACTCACACCACACACCCCAAACACACACTCCACACACACACCACATGCACACACCACACACTCCACACACACACACCCCAAACACACACTCCACACACTCACACACCCCAAACACACACTCCACACTCACACCACACACACACACACCACACACACCCCAAACACACACTCCACACTCACACCACACACCCCAAACACACACTCCACACACACACCACACACTCACACCACACACCCCAAACACACACTCCACACTCACACCACACACCCCAAACACACACTCCACACTCACACCACACACACACACATCACACACCACACACTCACACCACACACCCCACACTCACACCACACACTCACACCACACACCCCACACTCACACCACACACTCACACCACACACCCCACACTCACACCACACACTCACACCACACACACACTCCACACTCACACCACACACTCACACCACACACTCCACACTCACACCACACACTCACACATCACACACACCACACACTCACACCACACACCCCAAACACACACTCCACACTCACACCACACACTCACACCACACACCCCAAACACACACTCCACACTCACACCACACACACACACATCACACACACCACACACTCACACCACACACTCCACACTCACACCACACACTCACCACACACACACCACATTCACCCCACACACACTCACTCCACACACCACACATACGCTCACACCACACACACCACACATACACACCCCACACACACACCACACACCCCACCCCACACCCACCCAACACCCCCCACCCCACACACACCACACACACACACCCCACACACACCCAGCACCCCCCAAACCACACACACACCACACACACACCCCACACACTCCACACACACACCCCACACACTCCACACACACACCCCCCACACACACCCAACACACCCCACCCCACACACACTCCACACACACCCCCCACACACACTCCACACACACTCCACACACACCCCCCACATACACCCCACACACACACCCCCCACACACACCCCCCACACACACCCACACTCACACACATCACACACCCCACACGCTCACACCACACACACCCCACACTCACACACATCACACACCCCACACGCTCACACCACACACACCCCACACTCACACACATCACACACACCACACACTCACACCCACCACACACTCACACCACACACACCACACACACCCCCCACCCCACACACCCCCCCACCCCACACACTCACACCCCACACACACCACCACACACCCCACACACACACCACACACACACACACACACACCACCACACACCACACACCACACACACACACACACTCACACCCCACACACACCACACACTCCACGTCACACCCCACACATACACACTCACACCCCACATACACCAGATACCACTACATGCCCCACACATACACACTCAGACCCCATACACACCACACACTCCACGTCACACCCCACACACACTCCACCACACACCACACACACTCACACCACATACACGCACACACCACACGCATAGACCACACAGAACACATATACACACCACACATTACACACATACATAAACAGCACACACACTCAGCACACACACTCAGCACACACACCCACACCAAAAGCTTGGTCAAAGATGTAGGTTTTAAGGAGCGACTTAAAGGAGGACAGAGAGGTGGAAAGGTTTTGGGGGGGAATTCCAGAGCTTAAAGCCTCGGCACTGAAGGCACGGCCACCAATGGTGGAGCGATGAAAAATGGAGATGCACAAGAGGGCAGAATTAGAGGAGCGCAGATATCTCGGGGGGTTGTGGGGCTGGAGGAGATTACAGAGATATGGAGGGGCGAGGCCATGGAGGGACTTGAAAACAAGGATGAGAATTTTAAAATCAAGGCACTGCCGGACCGGGAGTCAATGTAGGTCAGAGATGGGTGAACAGGACTTGGTGCGAGTTAGAATACAGGCTGCAGAGTTTTGCATGAGCATTAGATTAGTCAAGTCTACAGGTAACAAAAGCATGGATGAGGGTTTCAGCAGTAGGCGAGCTGAGGCAGGGACGGAGGAG